>PVKB01001388.1:173236-293334 GCA_004027205.1 Ctenodactylus gundi
CAGAAACAAATCCGCAACGAACGGGTTTTGTAGAAATGCATCTTCTTCAAAGGCCAAAAATGACATGATGTGGACAATAGAGCTGACGAGCTGGAGGAAAGAGAATTTATACTGCAAAAGAATGTACCAGCAGGATCAATTAGAAGTAGCTGCTCCTAGCTCGGGCCCTGTGGGGCAGTAATCCCAGCACACCAGGAGGTGAGGCTCAAGCCCAGCCTAGAAAATTTAGCAATTTAGTGAGACCTTGTCTCTAAATCAAAAATAAGAAATGGGCCAGGGATGTAACTAAGCGTAAAGGCCCTAAACTCAAGTCCCACTACCACCAAAAAAGCTTTCCTACTATATATAATTAATTATTTATAGACTGCTGTTTAATAAGGCAAGAGAAAAGAGAACTAGTTCTCCCTTCCCATTCCAAGACCCCTAGTGGATTCCTAAAACCTCAGACAGTACTGAACCCACGATACGCCACTTTTTCCGATATATGCATACCTACGTTAGGGCTTAATTTCTAAATTAGGCACAGCAAGAGCCTAACAACAATACATAAAGTAGCCCAACTGTAACAATCTACCATGATAAAAAATTACGTGAATTTGGCTTCTCTTAAAATATTTTATTGTGCAGTCCTGCGGTTGGCCACGAGATGCTGACATTGCAGAAAGCAAAACCTCAGACAAGAGGACCCACTCAGGTACCAGAAGCTAATCCCCATACCGCATGACAGTTCAAAGAGCCACCTCTGACATTTCTGAAACGACATCTGGACAAGGACAAAGATTATCCAGTTTTTTTTTTTTTGGCTTTACCTTTTCTTCGTAGGGGTTCGTGTGACATTCCAAGTGGCAGCTGTGTCCTTGCTGACTTCAGCTGTCACAGCAATTTAAAAAATTGTTTTCCTGTTAGGTATCCAAAGCAACTGCCACACACCAGTCAGAAACTCCTGCTCTCCAGTAGCTCACGTCTACTGGGAATGGCGGATGCTTAGGTAAGCTTTTCCAGCAGGATAAAAGGGGCCGGGAGCCTGGCTCAGGATTGCCTGCCTAGCAAGTGCAAGGTTCTGGGCCGATTCCCCAGCACCACATTAACTGGGCGTGGTGATGCACACCTGTAATCCCAACACTGGAGAAGCGGAGGCAGGAGGATTACCATGAGTCCAAGGTTAGCCTGGGCTACATAGTAAGTTCAGGATAGGCCTACATTATAGAGTGAGACCTTGTCTCAAAAATTAGTTAATTAATTAAAAGGTAAAAAGAATTACAACTGAGTCTGAATTGGGTCCTCTGGTAGGAGAAAGCAAGCAGCAGCCTTTCCTCCAAGGGAGTGTGGGAGACGGCTGATGGGAAGACCTCTCCTCTGTAGGCCCAGAAAGGAGAGCGCAGATGTTGGGCCAGCTTCTGGGGTCTCGGTCCTGTTGCCTTGTTCCAGATTTGCCTTTCTTTTGGCTGGATCTCTAGAATTTGCTGCTCCCCCTGCTCGGACCTCTCCCCTTGCTGAGCTTTCAGCCATATTGTGTGCTTGCCTCTGTTTATCTAGTCCAGGATGGGGACTGTCTGGCCTGTGGGCTGTGTAAGGCCTAAGAAGTTATGGGGCCAAGGCCACACCAAACAGAAACAATTTTAGTTATTACAAATAAATATTTTACCAAATATAGCAGGTTTTTTTGAGACAGAGTCTTGCTCTGTAGTCCAGGTTGGTCCTGAACTCACTATGAGGGCCAGGCTGGCCTTGAACTCACAGCAATCCTCCCGAGCGCCGGGATTACAGGTGTGTACCACCCACCATGCCTGGCTTATATAGTATTGTGCTATTCCTCCAGCCCAGCAGTCTAATTTTCTAAGCTGTTAATTTTTATCGCTTCTGAATGACATCAAAAATATCCAAATGGAAAGAAAAAGATTCCCCGCCCCTGATATACTCCAGCATCTCTTACTGCTTGTAATTCTAAGATGCTTCCCAAAATTTAGCTCTTCTAGGTTGGAACTAGTGTTAACACAATGTTTTTTCCTTTTACGTAAGGTCTAATAAAGTGCCTTGTGCAGAATCCCACTCAATATTTGTTAGTTGAGTGTAAATGACACCTTTTAGCTCAGTGTAAATACATGCCTCAAAGAAGTGAGCCACCAGCCAGCCACCGGGCTGTTATTAAGCACACGGGCCCCATAGGGCAGGAATGAATTACCTTCCGAACCATCTGCACGAAGTCCTTGGAGTTCTGAGGCGACAGGCCCTGAAGCTGGCAGGTACATGCTTCAAGGGAAGATGCGTGGGCCACAATCAGGATGTTGTTTCCTGGAGACAAAAGCAAGGAAGGTTTGGATCTGGAGTGCTCCCCAGAAGTTCCTGCATTTGGATGTGGTGGAACCGTGTACTGTTGGGAGCAGAGCTGGCTGCAAGGGGTGAATACTTGGGACTTGGCCTGAAGGGGCCTGTGTTGGTTTTGTTCTTCCTCCCAGACTTGGCTCTGCTCTGTCATGCCATAGGACCTTTCTCTCTGGCACTGGTCCTACCATTTTCCAGTTGCCTTCCCATGAATGCACTTCTGAAACTGTGAGCTAAAATAAATCTTTCCTCCCTAAGTTGGGGGTGTTGGGTATTCTGTCCCAGCAATGGGAAAGTAACTAAACAGATGGGAAGGCAGTTTCTATGCAGCTCTCTCAGGTGGGTATCTCTGTAACCACCACCAAGGGCAGGACACAGAACCGTCCCAGCATGAGGGCTCCCGAGGCAGCACTGCTAGCACTGTCACTACTGCAGGCCTCTGAGCACCCAGACCAGGCTGGGAGCACCTGCTGGGTATCTTCATGGTAGCAGCAACTCATGAGTGAGGAATGGAGGGCAGGAATCAGCCACCCATGGTTTCCCAGGGCCAGCCACTAGTTACCGGTCACATTTTCCTGGACACAATTCCAATGTCTGTTTATGAATATAACATACTAACCTACAATTTACCTGAACAGTCAGTCCTACACAGCGCTACATATTTGAACTGTTTGTTTTTTTTTTTAGAACACATAATTGCAAACAGATTTGAGCCTTACATGACATGGCTCTTGGTTGGCGGTAGAGGAAAAGGAGGCATGTTCATGTAGATGGATTTGTGTTGAAATTTACGCTTCTGGGTCAATTACAGGCAACTAGTGTTATCCTACTGAATTTTTGGAAAGTGTAATGGGGAATCTCCTTCCTAGACAGAGTGTGAGGACTGGGTGAAATGCACAATCTATGTTAGTACAGTAACTAAGTTTGGTATGTTCCCTGGAATAATACTGTTTTGGTTACTTTTCATTGCTGTGACTCAACACCTGATATCCACAATTTTAGGGAGGAAAGATTTATTTTAGCTCACAATTCCATTCACAGGTGGGTGGCTAGAAAATGGTGGAATCACATGGTGGGGCTGCAGCTACAGCCAGAGCTGGAGGTCTCCAGGAAACAGTGATCCTCACAGCATGACAGAACAGAGACAAGCCAGGGAGGAAAGCACGTACCCCTCCAGGTCAAGTCCCAAGCACCCACCCCTTTCAGCCAGGCTCCACCTCCCACCAGCAAACAGTGTCCATAGGAACATGAGGCTTTTGGAGGATACTCCAGATCCAAACCACAGCACACACCATTTTAGGCCTTCAGGGCATGTTACAGATATAGTGTGGAGCTATCTAGATGAAAATTCTGAAATATGATTCTTTTCTATCAAGAAAGTTTGTCAAAGCAAGTTCAAATATCTTGAATAAGCCAGGCCCACTGGCGCAACCCTGTATCTCAGACTTTGGGAGGTTGAGGCAGGAGGATTACAAGTTTGAGCCCAGCCTTGGCAACTGGATGGCTTAGTGGGACTCTGTCTCAAAATAAAAAAAATAAAAATGTCTGTAATGCTAGCACTTTGGAAGGGTGAGGCAGGAACACTGCAAGTTCAGGCCCAGCCTAGGCAACTTGGCAGCTTAGCAAGACCCTGTCTCTAAAAAAAAAAGTTAAGAATGGGATGGGGATATAGCTCAGTGTGATGGCCCTGGGCTTGATCTCCAGTCAGTACCACCTCTCCAACACACACACACACACACACACACACACACACACACACACACACCCCTTGAATAGCCTATCAACCATGATGGAGAAATAATTATATATTTACATCTGAAGTCCAAAATAATTCCACCTACCTTTACTTTTACATTCACTTATTATTTCTTTTGTTACTTGGAAACTTCTACTGATGTAAGTGTCATAGGATTCTGAAACCACTAATTTGTTGACTGGAATGTGAGGTCTGTAAAAGAAAAATATAACAAAAATGAAAATGTTTTGATCCTGAGTAATCGGGGTTACTCTAAATCTTTATTTCAAAGCCTTTCTGAAGATCTCCTTTATCTGTTTACCCATTTCCCTAGAAAGGAGGGAGGTATAACATATGTTGTGGGATTGACATATACAGAAATACAGGTTTAAGCTGGTTCCTGTGGCATGGACCTCTGATTCTCAAACTCTGAGAGGCTGAGACAGGAGGACTGAAAGTTCAAGTCCAGCCTGGACAACTTAATGAGACCCTGTCTCAAAATCAAAAATAAAAATGGGCTGGGGATATAGCTCAGTGTGAAGGCTCTGGGTTTGACTCCAAGTACCAGAAAGGAAAAAGAAAGAAAGAAAGAAAGACAGAAAGAAAGAAGAAAAGAAAAAAGGAAGAAAGAAAATTTACACGTATGATGCCACATGACACGTTGAAAAATAAGCCATTCTACACATATTTCTCCCACAGGATGACATATGCATATATGCAGCATTTGGCTACCTTTACTGGCTGCTGGTCACTGATGGTCCTAAACTCATAGCCAAGAGAAAGCAAGGCAGGGATGTGATCACCAGGGCTGTCCCCAGCCTCCCTTAGAAGCCTTCGGGACAAGATACAAAGGCAGGGCCTGAAAACAAATGTTTGGTCCATCTGGCTTGTCAGCTTATTAAATTTCTACCATCTTTTTTTCTTCTCTTTTCTTTGTATTTTGAACAGATATCACATGACTGGTACTACATAAAAATGAAGAGAACTCCATTTGTGGGCTGGGTGGGAAGGCGACAGGCAGAAGGACAATGATGACACAATCTGCAGAGGTACTTGGGAGGACCACAGTGTTCACTCTGGACCACTCACCAATGCCCACGGTCCAGCTCCCACCACGCTTGTGCGTCCCCTTCGTTACTTTGCTTCTGACTCATCAGATGTTAACCCTGCTTTCGGAAACACCTGCCTCCTCGGTCTTTTCTATTTTCTTGTTGTTTCTTTCACTGCTGGGTGTGGGGAGCCTGGTATGGGTGGTGGTGAGTTCTCAAATTGAGAATACATGGTTTCTGTTATGATTTGGATCTGGAATGTCCCTCAAAAGTCTCACGTTTGCTGGAGCGAACCTATTGGTTTCCTGTGCTGTTAAGAGGCTGGGCCTGGTTAGAAGGAGTGGAACTTTGGGGCTTGACCAATAAGGGGCGGATCACTAGGTTGTGACCTGGAAGCACATACGCTGGCTCCACTCTGCCTTTTGCACTCTACTTCCTGTCTGCCACGGGATGAACAGCCTGTCTCCAGCTTGGCCTCCATCTCGTGCTTCCACCATTGCCAACCACCATGAAACTTTCTGAAGCTGCTAGCTAAATATGCCTTTTCTCCCTTAAGTTGTGTCCTAGCAATGGAATACTAACTAAGATAGCATCTCAACTAGAGAATGCTACTACTACCACCATTAGCACTAGAAAAGCATTTCCTGAGAGGATCCCACGAGTTAGGAGAATTTTCCCAGCAACACTTTTGTGAACCCAGTTTCAGGATGACAAAGTTGAGGCTGAGAAAGGCCAGAACCGACTTGCTCACGTGGCTAGCAGGCCTTGGAGCCTAGGTTGGAAGCTGGGTCTCGGGTCTGGCCTGTGAGTTGATGTGCTACCCTGGAAAGCTCTTGACAGTGACCTCGTCAAGGCTGCCCTCCCGTGCCCTTGTTCAGAGGAGAGCGAGGATGCCACTCCATCTCAAGGAAACCTGCCCTATCTCACCTCTCGGAGTTTGTGCCCTTTCTAGGAGTCCCACCCCTGGCCTGATCGCCTGGCTCACCATACCCTCAGGATAGATAAAGACAAGAATCCCCACTTTCCAGAGCAAATTTCTTCTCTTCCCCTCTCAGCCTCCATCCAATTTCATTACCATCCTTATCACTTGGCCTCCAAGGAGCTGCCCCTTCTCGTAATATCATGCCTAAAGGAGCCACTTCACAGGTGAAACCACATTATGGTATGTGAGATTTATTCAGTAAGTGACACTGGGCCAGATGCTGACATCTAGCTCCTCCTGCTCCATTCCTGCCTCTGGCTTCTCCCATTACCTTGAGGCTGGACCTCCGAATGGTTCCAGGTCGGCCCAGTCCCCACAGCCATGGGGCAGAGCTGAAGTTTCCTCCTTTCTGTCAGCAGGACCTGTCATGCTGGCCACTTCTGCAGGGTCCTGGATGGCCCAGACTCAGGTGAGCACCCAACCAGCCCTGCACCTGGCAGTCATTGCTCTAGGCTCTCAGATACTTGGGAGGATCTGCCGCAGGACACCCAGAGGGAAAGAGAAAACACAGTCTGCCGAATTGGCTTGGACAGTGCTAGACAAGAGTGACAAAAGTCACTTTGTCGGGAGTGACTCAACCTCTTTCTAGGTATATAGACAATCATTTATTGCTATTTTCCCCCAAAGAATAAGAAAACAGTGGCCACACAGGGCAAAGAACAAAGAGTGAGGTGTATTCACAGGGAACCTGACCGGCTGAATTATCTTTGTTTTTGAAGACAGCTAATTCCTTTAAGGGAAGAAGTAGCGCACAAACACGCAATTAGGTCATTCGAGGTCTTCCCTGCAGAGACAAAAAGTGAGTTATGAAAAAAGGATGTTTTCTTCTACTTTAGTAAGCAACTCATATGGCTTCATCTGTGTTTGTAAAATGACAGCACATGGAAGAAAATTCTGCTATGTGTGCCATTTGTTCCAAATTTTGCCCTAAGAAATACCAACTTAATTTCCCTTTATAATGACTGACTATCTGTTCTATAGAGAACAGATACAAAGGTTGAGTAGAGGTTTGAGAGTTAATATAACTATATTATTGCTGGTTCACTCTTAATTGTGTATGTATGTGTGCTTTCCTCACTTTTGAGCAATCAAAACTTAAAATTCCAGCACAGACAGCCAGGTCCAATGGAAAAAGCAACAGAAGAGGAATGAGAATGGTTATGAGGCAGTGACACAGTGCCTCATAGGCAGAAATTGATCAGTACATGGTGGCTGACAGGATTATTATTTTTATGTGCAGTTATTAAATGTACAACTTCAGGCAAGTCACCTGAACTCAAGTAGATAGCTCCACACTGCCGAAAAATCAATAATAAGTGGAGGGACTGAGGGCATAGTTCAGTGATCACAGCGCTTGCCTGGCAAGGGCAGGGCCGTGGGTTCAACTCCCCAGCACCACATAAGCTGAGTGTGGTAGTGCACACCTCTAATCTCAGAACTCGGGAGGCTGAGGCATGAGGATTGCAAAGAGTTTGAGGCCAGCCTGGGCTACACAGTGAGTCAGCATTACAGAAAGGAAAAAAAAAGTGGACTGTTAACATTTCAGGATGATAGCAACAGTAAATGTGCGTAGCATACAGAATTAATTCTCCAGTGGCGCAATCAGTTAGGGCGCGGTACGTCTATGAATGTATATGAGCAGGTGATGTCGATGTTGTGAGGATTAAAAATCCTTTAGGAAATTAAAAGTGGAAATCGAAGCAAGACGTTCATATCTCTCGGCAAGTTTCTGAACGGCATCATCTTTAGCTGCTGCAAGTTCCTGGCATGCAAATGGTTTTATTACATTGAAATAGATAAAGTTAGAAAAATCCAGCCAGAGAGCGTAAGTCACACTCATGCCAAACACGAGGGGATGCTGGGTTTTCTGCAGTTTGGTCTCTTCTCAAATCACAGCCTGACCTCCACCATCATAAGCCAGTGCCTGCAGGCTGCCTGGCCCTTCGCCTGCTTGACCAGCCTGGCCTGATGACATGTGGAGAGTGTCCCCCATTGGCCCTGGGAGGCAGCAGTGGCAGGGGCTACCTGTAGGTTGTATCCACACTTAGGCTGGCAGCAGCTAACTCTGACGGAGGTATCCACGCAGGCAACGAGTTCCCAGCAACCCACTTCGTCCACTCGAATAAGCCAGGCTCTACGCGGATCTTCAAGTGGTTTTCTTGTTGTAAACCTTAGTTGAAAGAAAAGATGAAGGGTGTCCTCGGTGGAAAAAGAGATTTTCGGCAAAATGTCTACAAAAATCCCAAGTCAGTCATTCTCTCTCCTACTAGATGCTATATGCAGCAGGAGCATGTGGATCTGGACAAGGACTACACTTCTGTGTTTTACCAACACAGGAATTTAATACTCCGCCCACACCTACCAGATCTATGGTGTCTTTAAGTTGTGTCAGATTTAAGAAAAAAAACCAGAAGCTAATTTGCATACAGTTTATTTAAGTCTCCGACTATTACAGTATCTCTTGCTAAAGTAAATTTCATGATGACCAAAAAACTTGGTAGTTACTCAAGTATCAGCTACTGTACAATAACTTACATTGTATTTGAATATCATGGAAATTATTAATTTTTCTCTCAGGAATCCTAATGTTGAAGCCAGGCCTGTAGGAGCAGGCCTGTAATCCCGACACTGCGGGAGGTGACACAAGAAGACTGCAAATTCAAGCCCAACCCAGGCGATTTAGTAAGACTGGCTCAAAATCAATAATGCAAATGGATTGGATATAGAGCTCAATGGGAAGGCCCGAGCTTGATCCCAGCACCACTCTCTCTCACACACACACACACACACACACACACACACACACACACGACCTAATGTTGAGAATTTACTCAGAAAAACCAGAGCACGTGTCCTGTGTCTTACTGTGCAAGTAGGAACTGTTCTTTTATGTCAGCTCATCTTCCTTTTTACATTGCACTCAGCCCAGTTTCTCTGTGCAAACTGAGTACATCAGTGACTTCTGGGAGTGAAGGGAAGGTTTTCTCAAGGTTAAGAATAGAAGCTTCAAACACTGTCAAATTCTTCGTTGGCTTGTCTGCTTCTGGCTCCTCTGTCTCGCTCAAGGACGTGAACCAACTATTTTTTTTCTCCTTGCAGTGTTCCTTCCAATGAAATGAGAATGGAGTCCCTGTAATGCCAACGCCTATGGATTTCAGGGTGAAGGCTGTGGATCTCCACGGCAATGGTGCCCTGGAAGTCTCCCTAATAAACTCACGACACAGGACGACCAGGATCTGAGACTTCTGGGAGCAGTACTGGCAAAAAGCAGATCAAAGCTGAGAGAAACTACCTGACTGGGTAAGTGCAAAGAAAGTATCATGGCTCTATATGCTCTACATATTTTGTACCCTACAGATCATCAAAGAGAGCTTTCAGTTTGGAGGAAAATGGTGCCTGTGGACTTCCTGTTACCCGACTCATGCTTCAATACTGAGTTTGTGATTTGTGTAACGTGAGTCATCTTATTTCTTTTGGTACTGGGGATTGGACCCACGGCTTTCGCACTGAGCTCCATCTCTAGCCCTTTAAAAACTTTTTTTCCTGTAATCTCAACACTCAGGAGCCTGAGGCAGGAGTATTGTCTGAGTTTAAGGCCAGCCTGGCCACATAGTGAGTTCAGGACCATATTGAACCACAGAGTAAGATGCTGTCTCAAAAAAAAAAAAATAGTAATTTTGAGTCAAGATCTTACTAGGTTGCTAAATTATCTAGGTTGAATTCAAACTTGTGATCTTCCCGTCTCAGGCTCTCAAGAGTGCTGGGACTACAGGCCTGTGCCACCCACCACTCTTGGCTTGGAAAGAATTCCTGCCCACAATGCCAGGTTCAAAGCTTCAACTGGTGAATATCTTCCCCAATGTTATGGTAATTAGATGAGACAGAGGAAAGGACTGGTGGACTTTTTGCCCACGGGGAGTCTTACCTTTCAAGATATTGTGTGCCGTCTGGACACAGCGGAGGGATGGGGAGCAGTAGACGTGATCGATGATGGTGTTGCTTTCTAACAAGGCCTCACCTGCGGAGGCAACCGGAGGAGAGTCGGAGAGGTAGATTTGTTTGGTCTCAGCTTGACACTCAGTGTCACAGTTGCTGCGTGGACCCCCTGAGCCCCTCTTAGTGGAGGCTTAAGAGCCTGTAGTGTCAGCCTTGTTTTCAGCAAATCCCTTCATCTTTCATCTAGATAAGGGGCCACACAACGGGCCCCTTCTTATTCAGCCCATGCCTCACTCGGTGCCTACAAAGGTCCTCCTGGGAGAGACCTAGACAGAACAAGGCCCTCATTTCCAGTAAGAGAAGGCTCTAATCTCCCTCTTGTGAGACAGGAAAAGAGGTTTATGTTTTGAAAATTAGATTTTGCTTTAACTTCATTCTGTGCTACTGAAATCTCAACTGATCATATTCTTGTATGCCAGAGACAAATCCTAAAAGCTGATGTTGTAATGCCTGCCTCACAGAATCCACTTCTGGGTAAACACTACAATATGGTGCAAAAGGCCTTCTTTAAGCTTGTCTCAATCCGTTTTATCAGCCCATCTCTCTCTCTTTTTCTTTTTTTGGTACTGGGGACTGGGCCCAGGACCTTCATACTGAATAACATCTACATCCCTGGTTCTTTCTCCCTCCCTTCTTCCCTCCCTCCCTCCCTTGCGTGCTCCCTCCCTCCTTCCCTTCCTCCCTCCCTCCTTCCTTCTTTCCTCCCACTCTCTTTCTTTCTTGTTCTTTCTGAAAGTCTTTTCCTAAATTGCCCAGCCTGGGCTTGACTTTGCAATTCTCCTGCCTCAGCTACCCAGAGTTGGGATATAGACCCACACCTCTGGGCCCAGCTACCAGCCCATTGCTTGCCAACCTCACGATCTATGCACTAGAAGCAAGACAGCTTGTTGTCCTCATCCTCTCTATACAATCTCTTACATCTACGACTTTGTTTTTACTATCTTTTTTTTTTTTTTTTTTGAGATAGGGTCAAGCTTTATAGTCGGAGCTGGTCTTGAACACAATGCAATCCTCCTGCCTCAGCCTTCTAAGTGCTACGATTATAGGCACGCACCACCACGCCTGGCTTATGTGGTGCTGGGGAATCAAACTCACCTTGCACTTTCTAGGTGTTCTTGTATAGATCTGAATGTCCTCCAAAAGCCTCGTGTATTTGGATGTGGTGGGACACCTATGGAACCATGTGCTTTAAGCAGGGCCTGGCTAGAGGGGCCAATGCTTGGGATTCGATCTGCATGGACGGGGTCAACTTGTTGAGACTGGGGGGCTCGGAGGGCTTTAAGCAGGGCCTGGCTAGAGGGGCCAATGCTTGGGATTCGATCTGCATGGACGGGGTCAACTTATTGAGACTGGGGGGCTCGGAGGGCAGGGCTTTCAAGGCGTCTGTTATTGATTTGTGTGGGCCAGTAAGTGGGGAAGGAAGAAGAAACATTGCTACTGCCTCTTCCTGGGAAGGCTCTGGCCTTGCCTGCTTCTCCAGACATGGCTTGCTCCCCCTCTCTTGGCTTCTGTCTGCAATGCTGTAAATAGCTCCCAGCCTCTGCCATGTGCTTGCCCGCTTGCTGGCTGCCCATGAAGGGCCTGTGTGAGACCTCCCAAAACTGTGAGCTAAAATAAAGCTTCTCTCCCTTATGTTGTGGATGTCAGGTGCTCTGTCATAGCAAGGAGGAAGTAGCTAAGACACTATGCAAGCACCTAACCAGTGTGTATTCCGCCAGCCTCTATTTACACTGTTTTTTTTCTATTGAAAACACTCTTCTCTCTTCCCTACTCCTTTTCTCAGCTCCTTTCTTTTCGAGTCACGCCTCCTCTTCTATGTCTTTGTGTGTGTGTGTGTGTGTGTGTGTGTGTGTGTGTGTGTGAGCGTCCATGGTGCTTTGTGCTTTGGGCACAGCCCTACTATCCACTAGACTATATACAGGACGCTATTTAGTCACCTAAGTCTGTCTCACTGAGGATGGGGATTCACCCTTGGGTCTCCAATATTTAGCACAGTGTTCACATAAAGCAAACGAGCAAAGCTGGGCCTGGTGGTGCAGGCCAATAATCCCAGCACTCTGGGAGGCTGAGACAGGAGGATTGTAAATTCAGGCCCAGCCTGTGTAACTTAGTGAGATCCTATCTCAAAATAAAAAATAAAAAGGACTGAGGATGTAGCTCATTGCAAAGGCCCTGAGTTCAATCCTTCCCACCAACAAAAAAATAAAACGAAGCAAACAACCAATAAATACCTGTGAAATGACTGACCAGGACAGGCACAGTATCTCCCTGGCTAGTACTGAGGAGAATGCATGAACTGGGGCTAGGTGCACTTACTAGGTGCTCTTGTTTAGATCTGAATATCCTCTAAGCATCAACTTGCCACTACCCAGCAATTTCTGGCCTCTTTGCCCCTTTCCTCTGCTCTCTTCCCTGTGGGCAGCTGCTATGATCTTAAACTAGAACGACTTGTCCACTGCTCCAGTGACGTATGTAAACCAGGCTTGAAACTCCCCATCATGCTCCTAAACAGGAACCTCATCTCCTACATTTTGGTAAACCAGCTAGCGTTCTGCACTTTGTGTTGTGGATCCAGTCCCTTCCGAACTGATGGAATACATCTATCACAGGTAGGAAAGTTCTAGAAAGCCCTTGGAGGTGTCCTAGCAGACTAGTCTTTTGAAGAAGGGGACAGGAAATGCTTGGTAGTCACTCCTTGGCACTCACCCACTAGTCTTGCTTGCATGCACCCAAACACAGTGATGGGAGCATCCTTCTCGTAATCCCGGAAGCCACCGCTCCGCTGAGGTAAGCTGTGAGGCATGTTCAGGTTGGTGCGTATGTAGCGGCCTGGGAGGAAAGGTCAGACAAAGGCTACGTGAGTTTCTTGTTCTTCACGACTTGCCTAGTTGATCCTGACACCGCTCCTTCCTGGCCAGGTGGAGCTCTCCAGAGCTGATGGAAAATACTGAATCTGACACTTTTTCTTCAGTAGACTGGTGTGAAATCTGCTCTTCCCTCCTTCTCACAAAAGTGATGACAGATCATTTCTAGACGAAAACAACAACCAGATACCCTAAAGTGGGTAGCATTTTCTGACAGGCAAACCTTCCTTCCCGATAAGTGGAAGTGGAATCAGAGAGGTAATCAGGAAGACTTTGGCTATGCATCAGGACAAGTCTCTGGAAATGACTTTGCTGTATGACTGGGCATGACACCTCTTGTGTCCAGGTTTATACTCCAGCAACAAGAACACTTAACACTTCCCTAAAACTACATTTGGTGGCACAGGCCTGTAATCTCAGCATTCAGGAGGCTGAGGCAGAAGGACTACAAATCTGAGTCCAGTCTGGGTGACTTACCAACTTAAGGAGAACCCGTCTCAAAATCAAAACCAAAAATAAATAGGCTGGAGATATAGGCCCCGGGTTTCACCCATAGCACCACAACAAACAAATGAACAAACAAGCAAACACCTCAAGATAATCAGGAAGGATTAACAGATATTAGGCATTTTCTAATACTATTCTAACCTATAAATGAGTCCATGTAGGTAAAAGTAGCTTGAATACGCCCCCTTGAGGCTGTGATGGGTATTCCAGTGCATAAGGCCAGCCTACTAAGAATCTTCAGTGACTTTAGAGGCAGGAGATGGGCACGAAGATTGCCAGGGAGGGTGCCTGAAACCACAGTTGGCCCTTAATCTTACATACAGTGAGGTTTTTCCTACATAAACATAACTATCATAAAACTTAATTCATAAGTTGCACACACGATGAGATTAATAATACCCAAAGATAAAGCAAAATGATAATGACACACAATAATACAAATCATGTAAAATGGTCTCTCACCCTTGTAATTATCCTTCCTTTTTGTGGTGCTGGGGGTTGAACTCAGGGCCTCCTTTCACACTGAGCTGCATCCCCAGCCTTTTGTGTGTGGGGGGGGTGATTTTGAGACAGGATCTGGCTAAGCGGCTAAACTGCCCAGGTTAGGCTTGAACTTGTGATCCTCCTGCCTCAGCATCCCAGAGTCCTGGGATTACAGGCCTGTGGCACCAGGCCTGGCTGATACTTGCCCTTCCTGTGATGGTGTGAACTGATACAATGTCTGCATGATAAGGTGCATGAAGTGAACGATGTTAGCTACTCTATCTGGGCTGCTGAACCTAAGCACTGTGATATGGTGACAGTACATGTGACAACCAAGATGGGTACTAGGTGACTACAGGTATGTAGCATATACAGGGTGGATACACTGGTAAAGAGACAGTTCAGCCAGGCTGGAAGGCGCGGGATGACGTGAGATTTTGCCATACCACTCAGGATGGAGAACAATTTAAAACTTAGGATTTGTGTTGTTTCTAGAATTTTCCACATAATAGTTTCTGACTCTGGCTGACTGTAAGCAGCTGGATCCCCAGAGAGGGGAAGTGCAGGAAAGCGGGAGCCACAGCACTCACCTTTGGCATCAAAGCACTGGGTCAGCCAGTACTTCCCAAACACGACATCCATCCTCTCCCCGTGCCGACACACAAACAGGCACCGCTTCTGAGGCCCAGGCTGGCTGTTGACTCTCAGGGGCTGCAGAGGAAGAGGGACAACTAGGGAGAACGCACATGGCATGGCAGGCGCGTGCCAGAGCCGGGTGAGCTAAGCTCTGGCGCAAGTTCTGCTAACGCCTGACCTGGACAAGCCCTCCGCTGTCTTGGCTTTAGGGTGGCCTGTTTGCAAAGCGAGGATAGTAAGACTCGCCCTACACACCTCACAGGTCACTCTGGGACTCAGATGCAACAAGCCACAGGTACCTGGTGAAACAGGACGGGCGACAAGCCAGGCCTGAGGGCGCACTCCTGTCATCCCAGCCGCTCAGGAATCTGAGGCAGAGGACCTGTGAGGTCCAGGCCAGCCTGGGCCACGTAAGGACAGCTTGCCTCAAAATGAAACTAAGATGGGCTAAGGGTGCAGCTCGGGGGCCGAGCGCCCGTCTGGCATGCACAGAGTCCTGAGCTCGATCCTCAGCGCTGCAAACAAAATGATTTTGAAAGAGACGTCATCGCTGCTGCTGCTTTCAGTGCAAGTAGCCCGTGCCATGACCAAGCCAGAAAGGTCATTCTGAGTCACAGCTCACAGAATAAACCGGCCACAAGCAACAGTCGTCTAGCTAGACAGTTTTCTCCCAGAGAGCGAGGCCAGCTTCCCCAGGGAGCGGGGACTTCTACTGCCACAAGACATTAGCCTCATCGTTTTTTTTTCTCAGTAGTCCAGGAACATCGTGAACTCACTCTGTAGCCCGGGCTGGCCTCCATCATATGGCAATCCTCCTGCCTCAGCCTCCCAAGTGCAGGGATTACAGGCATGAGCCACCAGACCTGACTTCTGTGGTGCTGGGGAATCAAACCCTGGACCCTGAGCTTGACTGGCAAGCACTTTAAACACTGAGCTACACCTCTAGCCCGCTTGCCTTATCTTTAAAGCATGGTGGTGATTTATAGACCTTTCTGGTCTCATAATAAAAATAACAATTCTATCGTGAATGGCTAGTTCACAGTGAGTGCTGTCGCCCTAGCAGGGAGGCCTGGCCCTCTGCTGTTTGACTACATTAGTGTTAATGTTCCCAGAACTAGTTTGGGGCGGACAAACTTTTTGATGCAGAAATGCGCAAGTCTAGTCAAAGACATGTTCACATGACTGGCTTCTAGGAAAGCGGCAGAACCTTCTGGACACTTCCGTTCCCCCATCCCATTCCAAGAGTGGGCCGTGCCCTGCTTGCCGGTAGCCAGCTCTTTCCATTGGCTTCTAGATGCTCTGACAGAGATAATGTGTGGATTAGGGGCAGGGACTCAGCCATCTCTACATCACGCCTTGGGCTTGGGCCACAGTGCTCTCTTCCCCTCCCCTTCACATGCACGGATGTCCGACTTGTGTCTGTCTGTCCATCCACGCTATTCAACGGCTATTCCCCTCTCCTGCATCTCTGACCTCTCTTGGAAAAGTTAACATATATTGAACACGTGATTTTGCCAACAGCCTTATTTAATTATTCCCTTTAATCTCTGCAAAGGCAGACAAAGCTGGTGTGCCTACAGGCATTACTGTATTAGAGATAAAGATCTCTTCTCTCCGTTCATTTCTGGGCCAGGTGCCGTGACCTCTAGCCTTGAATTCAAGTATATCTTTTACAACTTATTTTCTGAGGCAGAGAGGGTACTGGGTATTAAACCCAGGGCCACCATAGTGAGCTGTATCCCCAGCCTTTTTGTTTTTAATTTTATTTATTTTTAAATTTTATTTTTATAATGTTTAACTTTTATTTATGTATTTATTTTTTGAGACAGGGTCTCACTAAGTTGCTAAGTCACCCAGGCTGAGTTTGAACTTGTACTCCTCCTGCCTCAGCCTCCCAGAGTGCTGAGATTACCAGCCTGTACCACTTGACCAGGAATCTTCTATAATCTCGTCAGCCGTCTTCCCAAAAGACCGCTGAGGGTCGGCGAGGACAATGCTGATAACAAGCGGGTTCTCGGCATGTCCTCACCTGCATGGGCTGGCAGATGATGGTAAGAGGCGTCGTCTCCCCGAGGCCCTGGTCCTCATACTGCCGCCTCTCCAACACTCCATCCCCGAAGGTGAGCGAGCTGGACGGTGACGTATTTAGGATGGAGTAAGAGCTGCGGAGAAAGATGAGGAAGGTATGAACTGTGGGGCTCGGGAGCCCTGAGCATGAGGAGCTGGGGTGGGCAGCAGCGACCCCTCTCGAGGCACCAGAGGCGGAGTGGGGGGGCGTTGTGCTGTAGGCCTCTTCCAGGGCGGGTGGCGAGGGGAGGGGACACAGACTGAAGCCGGTGATTGGGGCATCGATGGGCGACCATGCCGAGGGCAGATGCTCTTACCCCTCTGAGCAGGGACCGAATCCCATGTCTGTGCGCTCACTAGGATGCCAGAGGCAGGGCTGGCACCACAGGCGCGTTAAAGAGTAATGAGGTATCAATTATGTAGTGCTGTTTCCAGCTATTTTTACGGTCTGAATGAAATAAACAATTCCCTTTGCCTTTAATCTTTGCCGTGGTCATTTCCATGTGAAAAGCACCAGGAGAAGGCAGATTTTTAAAAATCTCTCCCTCATTTAGCCCACAGCACCAGGGTGGAGGAAAGTTTCCACTTTCAGCCTCTGCTCTGCTCTCCTGGCCCACCCAGTCCGTCTTGCCTGAGGGCGGGTGGTTTTGGAGGATGCATGCCCACCAGATGTCTGGAGCTGTGAGCCACCATGCTTGTTCTGAGGTGCCATTGTGATCATGGACGCCCACCGAGAGCCAGCTGCAGGGATGCTAGCTACAGGCCATGTTTAAATTGTTGGGGGCTGCGAAGACCTCCCACAGCTTTATCTAAGAAGCAATGCTGTTTAAATGTAGTTGTTGGGCAGATCAACAATGTCCAGGGAGTGACTACATTTGATTAGCTTATATAATTTATTATTATTATTATTATTATTTTAGTCCACTGGAGAGGATACCTCTGATTTGCAGACAAGGTCTCAGAAAGTCACTAAATTGTCTAGGCCGGGCTCAAGTTTACAATCCTCCTGTCTCAGCCTCCCAGACTGGTGGGGTTACAGGCTTGTGCCACCAGGCCTGGCTTGTATTTACACTTCCGATGTCTTGCTTCTTTACCGCTTGGGTAGCCCTAAATTTCAGTTTGCCTAGTGAAGGGCTGGGTTATATTTGGTTGATCCAGAAATCTGTACAGTGTAGACCCTGTTCAGGATTATTCATTTTTAATGTATTAGAATTTATTTATTTATTCATTTCAACTTATTTGAGACAGGGTCTCACCATAGAGTCCAGGCTGGCCTTGCACTTGCTATGTAGCCCAGGATGGCCTCCACCTCATAGTCCTCCTGCCTCAGCCTCTCATGTGCTGGGACTAAAGGCATGCACCATGACATCTGGCTAGAACTTTATTTTTGAAAAGAATACTTTATATTTTATATTTCCCAGTGTCTAGTTGTTAGTGATTTTCTTTTTCAAACAGTATGAGTTTAATACTCTAAAATATCCTTTCTTTTCTCAGAAATAGCCATCTGATCACAAATCAGGCTCATCCTATTTGTAAGCTAAGGTTTCAGAAGCCTTACACCCTGAACAAGTGATTTTTCAGCCCTGTAGAAATCAGAATCACTAGGGGACCTTTAAACACTACTCCTAACCAGGCCTGGGGATGCAGGTCTATAATCCCAGGCCTCTGAAGCTGGAGGATGATTGCAAGTTCACGTCCAGCCTGGACAACTTAGTGACTTAGCAATACCCTGTCTCAAAATCAAAAGTAAAAATGGACTAGGGATGTAACTTGATGTGAAGTCCTTAGGCTCCGCCCCCAATATTAAAAAATCAAAACAAAGGAAAAGAACCCGTTTCTTCCTGAACACTGCTCACAGACTATGACTCATTGTGAGGTAGGGACCAGGAATTGATCGTGTAACAAAGCAGCCCTGCGAGCCTGACAAGCACCCAAATGAAACCTGTCACGGGCAGGTTTAACCACAGCCTAAGGAAGCCTTGCTCCATGCACACAGTCCTACACCTGCCAGTCTCCTTTACTTCACGCTGACGTCCTCTCAAATATCACAGTCAGAGAAAATTCAGATATCCTGTCTGGCTCCCCACAGCTCCAGGGCCCAGAGGGCCTGGCTGCACAGAATCAGGCTGATGTCCTGCTTGTACACGTCTCCAGTTTCTTTACTTTATTACAGCTGGGAAGACACCCACAGGATGGCGTCTCTCTCCCTGTCAGCTCAGTCGGCAAGAACACCAATCTCTTCCCTTCTTAACTGTCACAAGGATTGAAGGACCTTACTCACTCGGAGGCAGATGGAGGCGATCAGTTCTGAGAAGACAACAGTGGGATGCTCTGTGCGGAGAGCAGGGTAGAGAGGGTGCAAGGCAGTCACCCTGAACTTCAAGCACCAGGGAGAAAGGCCAGTGCTGGCTCCTCCCTAGAACCTACTCCACATTAGGCCCCTGGCAGGCCCCGAGGCCCAGCCAGCTCAGCCCTCAGAGGACACAGGGGGCTTCATTCACTGGCAAAACCTGCTACACATGGAAACAGGTAGATCAGCTCAGCACGGGCAGAGAGAACACATTTCCTCAGTAGGCACACGGGGGGACTGAGAAGTACAGGGTAGTGAGGGGAGTGAAGGACACTGACCCCAAGCCTCTGCTTGCTGCCCGAGTCCCCTCTGCACCCTCCCTCCAAGCCAGCACTGCCCTGGGTCTGTCTCTAGTTAGGATGAAAGGCCTGGGTACCACTTTCTCGAGTCATTTCCACGCTGGGTTAGACGGCCAAGTGCACCGTCAGGTGGGCTTTCTCTGGTGGATGAGCTGCTGGACGCAAGGAGCATGTCCAAGGACTGGTCAACACGAGAGAGAAAGCAAGTAATCAAGTGCTGATTAGCTGTATTTACACGGATCCATGTAAGCTAAGCCCTTTGGTCTAGTTTCCACAAATACCCTGTGAGGTATGTGCAATGGTTATTTCCATTTTACAGATGAGTAAACAGAGGCTGGGGGGGGGTGACATAACTTGGCCAAAGTCACACACAGCTGGTAAGCTAGAGAAAGAGGACTTGAATCCCAGACCAGTGGAATTAAAACTCAGATTTTCAACTGCAACGTCTTGTAGGCTAACACATTTCCCCACTCTGGCAGGACTGGCTGCAGATGGCTGATACGAAGCTCAGACACGGTTCCTTAGAAATAATGTCACCAGTAACCTCTCACAATAAAGAGATGGTGTGACCCACTGATCGAAGTCACCCCCAGGCCTCCCCGAGTGCTAATTCAGGGATGAGTAGGTTTGGACAGAAGGATCTGCCAGGGCCTAGTGGGACTTCTCAGGTGATCTGAGCTCTCCTGTGGAGCCCTGAGTGTGGAAGGGGACCCCAGCGCTGTGCTTCACCAAGAAAATCACCTTTTGGTTCTGTTATTCACACACAGTCATGTGCCACTTAACAATGGGGACACGTTCTAAGAAGCTTGTCGTTGGGTGGGTGTGTCACCGAGCAGCATTCACTGCTCCACACGCATCCTGTGACCTCGCTCACTCCCTCAGGTGGTGTGTGGCTATAATCTGCCTTACGTGTTTTATACCAAGGAAATGGCAACTTGAGAAACCCAAATGAGGCATTTCGACGTGCAGAAACATTTCCGGAAAAGCACATGTCCAGGGAACGCGAGGAGGCAGAGACCTCTTGTGCAGCGGGCAGGGTGGGAAGGGTCAAGGCGGGGGCTTTGAAGGAGGCAGATGCTGCTCCTGCCTCTGGGCTGTGGCTTCTCTGCTTGAAGCCTACCTGGCAGGGGACCTTCTCTTTTTCCTGCTTCCAGGCAGAATGCCCCAGAAATTGGCCCCTCTGCTTTTCTCTTATGGCAGTAATAACAACAACAGCCACCGTGCAGCTGGTGCCCAGGGCTCCCGCCTCTCAGTCATGTTTCCACACGGCAAGAACAAGGGAGGGAAAGCCAACCTGCTCGTGGGCCCTGGCTAGGTGCCCGCACGTGTCGGGGAGGAAGCCCTGGAGCTGCCTGCCGAAAGAACGAGAAGGTGCTTTTCGTTCTACCAGACAGAGCTGGCCACGCACCACAGGCTGCTCTGAAATGGGACCAGTATGGACTGGGGGAGTTCGAGCTCAAGCCAGGCCACTTCGCAAGACCATCTCTCAAAATAAATAAAGACTAGGGATGGAGCACCATGCAGAGGCCCTGGGTTCAGTACCCCATGCTGAATGCAGGGCCAGGATCACGACCAGTTCCCCGACGCCTCCCACCCAGTGCCCCGGCAGCGCGGCAGCTGCAGGTTGAACTCTTGGGTCCACTCACCCATGGAAGATCCAGGTGCTGCACTCGTCAGCTTTGGAGATGTAGTTCTCGGGCAGGAGTCCGGAGCAGCCGGTGGTCAGGGAGGTACCGTAGATCCAGCCCTCGCTGGTGCTCGTCTGCTCCATGGGGGACATGAAGATAAAGTCCCCGGGGACCAGCTCCAGCTCGTCATCATTCTGCGGAGTGTAGGGGTAGATCACCTGCAGCGTCTGGAAGGGGAAGGAAGAATGTGTGAGACCCACGACTTCCATCCTTGTGTCTCCAGGGCGACACTGGGTATTCTGTATAAGCAGGCACACGCCCGTGTGGGGTGCCATGGGACACTCCAGCCACCACTCTCAGGAGACCTCTATTCCTACCAGAGAGCACTTCTTTCCTTCCTTTTTTTCCATCTTTCTCTCTCTCTCTTCTTCCTTTGCTTTTTTTTTTTTTTTTTTTGAGATGGTACTCGGGATTGAACCTGGACCCTTCAAACTGTGTTACATCACCAACCCCTTTTTGTATTTTATTTTGACACAGGTTTTCACTCAGTCTCTCAGTGGTCCAGGCTGGGCTTGGGCTTGGGATCCTCTTGCCTCAGCCTCCCAGAGTGCTGAGATAACAGGCATGCACATCTCTTTTCTCATAAGGGTTTTACGAGCACTTCCGTGGTATTCCCAGACGGGCCAGCTCTCCTTCTGGCATGTTTCACTCCCCCCCAGGATTCAAGCAACCTCATCTGAAAGCTGAAAGTTTTCTCTAGTCAACTGTGACACCCACGGGGTTGCTCCTGGTCCATCTGGGGTGGCTGCCATAGCAGACACAACAGAACCAGTTCGCGGAAAGTGAGTTTTCTATCCGGATTCACTGACCAGCCAGGCAGAAAGTCGTTCTTAAAAGGAGGGGCTTGGGAATAAAGATTCTTTTTTCTGTCTACTCAGCTGTTTAAACAAGGGGTTTTCAAGGAGCTTCACATAAAGCTACAGTTTTAAGAAAGGCCCTGAAAGAAAATTGTGTTTCTAACCAGATCTGGTGATGTGGGCCTGTAATCCCAGGACGCTGGGAAGCTGAGGCAGTCGGATCGCAAGTTCAAACCCAGCCCAGGTAACTCAGTGACTTAACAAGACCCTGTCTCAAAATCAAAAATAAAAAATGGGTTGCGGGTATGTAGCTTAGTGCGAAGGCCCTGGGCTTGATCCCCAGTACCAAAATACAAACAAAACAAAACAAAAAACAAAAGAGAAGAGTCTTTCTAGAGCTACTAGATACGAGTGTTTGCAACTGCCACTGTGTGTAACGAGCCTCCATCACTGGTAGACGATGATCATCGCGTGTATTCGGTATCTGGGCTCAGACAAGCCCCCTGCGCCAACCACAAGGCCACACCACTTGGCCAACTGAGTCCACTTTGGTGCCTTCCTTTCCTGGTGTACATAAACATCACAGGGCAGGCTTGTAGGTCCTTAGAAAACATTTATTTTACTATTGTTCAATCAGCAGCAGGAGACCTCACTAGTAAGGAAACACTTCCTGCCCTGTTTGTTTCGAGCTGGAGGACAGTTTCACAGCCACTTCTACTTTCTCAAAGCTGCTAATGACAGGCTAAATGTTCTTCATTCCCACCTTCAGGTTTTTAACTTGGGCCTTCATTTTCTCCTCTAAAATAATACCTGGACTAAAGTTAGATGAAGCCATGTAAGAAGATGCCTCAGACAGAGTCTTGCACACAGAAGGGGTATAATTACTGCTTCTGAACCCCAGTGCCTGATACCTGGGGTCAGGGGTCTCCAGCCTCTGGCCAAGGGTCTGTCAGGAACTGGGCCACACAGCAGGAGGTGAGCGAAGCTGCCTCTGGATTAGCAGCCTCTGCCTCTGGGAGTGATGCTCCCATCACTCACACTGCCACCTGAGCTCCACCTCCTGTCCCATCAGGAGAAGCGGACCTTGGTACCCAGAAGGTTGCTGATCTCTGTCTTAGGTGGTCTCCTTCCTCACAGCTGACCCTGACCCCTGGCCCTTGACCCCTGTGCTGGGTAGGCCCAGGAGCTAGTCAGCTCACTGCTGTCAGGAGATCCACGAGAAAATATTCTAAATAAAGCATTTTCTTCTGGATATCTCTAATGAAAAAAG
This sequence comes from Ctenodactylus gundi, assembly GCA_004027205.1. Classification (NCBI taxonomy): domain Eukaryota; kingdom Metazoa; phylum Chordata; class Mammalia; order Rodentia; family Ctenodactylidae; genus Ctenodactylus; species Ctenodactylus gundi. The sequence continues at coordinate 196,282 of PVKB01001388.1, forward strand.
CCAGGAAGACGTGTTTATCTCAGAGGATGAAGTTTATCATGCACAAAACTCACATGTACTATTAGATTTCTTGGTAGAGAGTCTGCTTCTTCCTTTCCCTCCCCTTTTTGTTCGGTACTGATGATTGAACCCAGAGCCTTTTCACTCAGATACATTCCCAGCCACTTTTAAATTCTGAGTCAGGGTATCAATAATTTATTAAATTGCCCAGATTGGGCTCAAACACGTAATCAACCCTCCGGCCTCGGCCCTCCAGATGCTGCGATTCCAGGCAGAGCCCTACCGGCTTCTTTTCCCTAATTCTTGCTCCAGCATCTTTCCGTCCCAGATCTGTGCGCTCTGCCTGCCTCCTTCCCTGTTCCTCTGCCTCATACACTCACGCTGCTTCTCTTAAACAAGCCAGAAAGGTTTCTGCCTGACTTTTAATTTAAAAAAAATAAAAATAAAAAACAAATTCACAAAAAAATCTCTTAAATCTCAAAGCTGGGTGATGATCTATGACAAGCCACATTCCTTTTCCTAGAACAGGGTGGGGAGAGGCAGTGAGTCACAGCGAGGCAAGTCTAAACCCCTTCCCCCCGCTGTCACGGCACGACACCGACCTGCTACACACCTCTGGCCCTGTGGCGCCTTGAGAAATCAAGGTCTAAGCTTCCCTCAGGATAATCAAGGCACAGCAAAGGCTGGAAACCACGTGTCCTGACCGTACTGGGGCCAGTGGCACAGGCCTGTAACCTTAGCATTTGGGGAGGCTGAGGCAGGAGAATCACAAGTTTGAGGCAGACTGGGCAACTCAAACCATCAGTAAGAAGGGCCTGGGAGTGTACATCAAAGCTGATACTCTGTGTTCAATCTCTAGGAGTGAAAGGGAAAAAAAAGCCCCAAAGATAGAGTAGTTGGACCAAAGCAGCTTTGATTTACGGAACAAATAATGTAAGAATTGAGGCATGAGAGCACATTGAAAATTCTACCTGGGTGCTATGGATGTAGCTCAGGGTACATGTGAACTTAGGCTGCTTGTGGTCCTGGGTTCGATCCCCAGCACCAAAAACAAATAAATAAATAAATAAATAAATACTGGGACTCAAGTCTCCCCTGCCCTGTCCTCCTCCCCAAAAGCAGTTAGGACTTAGCCCAGGCATGAGAGACGCCAGGACACAGGTGGCCTAGTTGGTGCCACCAGAGAATGACTTTTGTTTTCTCTTTAGTATCTGCTGGTAAGAGTCCTTGATCTGTCTTAGGTAATTCTTTTCCACCCTTCCTACACTGAGAATAACCTCCACGTGTGACAACAAGAAGGCGGTCACACACAGCCTTATGCCTTAACGCTACCCCTGAAGTCCTCTGACTCTCTAGAACAGTAAGAGCAGTGGGGATTTCTCTGTCACAACTGCTCTGTTACAGTCTGGATTTGAAACATCCTTTGACCCTCAGAGGCTCAGGGCTTGCTGGTCACTCAGGGAAGTGACCAACCCCAACGTGCTGGGCTTTGGGGAAGTGACAGGATCACAAGGGCTCTAACTTCATGAGGTGGATTAACGCAGCGGTGAAGGCATTACTTACTGGGAGGAAGGGGCACAGAACACGGGGCCTAGGTGGAGACTGGATCATGGGGTGTGTTTTGGGCCCCTGGACCCCAGCCCGTTTCTCTCTGCTGTCCTCTCACGTCTATGAGGTGGGCACCACACCTGATGTTCTGCCTCACCTCAGCACCACAGCAATGGAACCAGCTGAGTGTTGACTGGAACCTCGGAAATCTTGAGCCAAAGCAAACCTTTCTTCCTTTAAGTTGGCTTTCCCTGGTATTCTGTCACAGTGACGGAAAACTGACTGAACACCGAGCCTTGCTGGTGCATCTACCTCTTCAGTCCTTGCCACCAGTCCAGCAAAACAGAATCACCCTTTTACAGACGAGAGGACTAAGAACTGGAGAGTTACACAAGGTGATAAAGTTAATCTCATCGCTGCCAAAATGAGGGAGCCAGGATCTGAAGCCAGGGTGTCCAGACTCTAAAACTTGGTTTAGCTGTTCGTTTGTGGTACTACGAATTGAACACAGAGCCTTCACTTTGAGCTACATCCCCAGCACCTTTTCATTGTTTATTTGAGACAAGGTCTTGCTAAGTTGCTCAATTCTCCAGGCTGAGATCGAACTTGTGATCCTCCTTCCTCAGCTTCCCATGGTGCTGGGATTACAGGTCTGTACCAGCTCTGTTTGTTCTTGAACTCTGTCCTTGCTCTAGGTTTCTACTGCTTGGCACATACATGTGGTACGGCCCAGCATCATCACTAATGTGGAAAAGCCCAGGACAGAAGTACAACAGCATCTCCAAGCTCAAATCAACAGAGAATCTCAAGCAGCACAGGGATGAGACCTTGCCGTTTTCCTAAGAGCTGTTGTGCCTTGCTGAGTGTCCTTGTCTAAGGAAACCTCCTTCTCTGGACATCTGTTTCCTTTCTGGAACTATCAGCCAAGCCCGCTTCCTATAGGCAAAGCAAGAAAGGAGAGAGGCAAGAATCCTGCACTGGCCAGAGCTCTGGTAAGCCCTGAAGACCCGGGAGGGAGGGTCTTCTGTCTCCAGGGGCCGTGGGATGCTCCATTAGGATTGGCAAGAAATGAGCGTATTTTACAAGTCAGAGATAAAAGAGGCCAAGATATTTTTAGAAAATAATTCATGCAGGTGCTGGCTGCCTCTTCCCTTCCCTACCGGCTGAGCAGAATGTGGGTCAGGCGGAAAGCAATTACCCTGCACATTAACTGCAGGGCAGTGTTGATTAGAGGATGTGCCTGGCAAACTCCACTCCACCCGCTTCTCCTGGAGAGGTGACTTCTCAGAGGCTCTCTGCTTGGAACCCTCGCTGAATTTTTTCTTTCTTTCTCATTTTTGCCCTCAGAGAATGTCCCAGCAGCTGCACCTCTTTTGTCTTTAGGGCTTGAGTGGTTCCAGGAGACGCCAGAAATTCTTAGGCAAGTTTAGCCCGGATCTGCTTAGTCTGTCTTTATAGAAACTTGTGTCAAATGACTCAGAAGGAGAACATGACATTCCCAGCAGCAAGGACAAGCAAAGCTGAGAAATCCCTCCCAGTACGCCACAAGGAGCCCGGAGACTTCCATTCCTGGGCTGGCTTTTCCAAACATTTCCAAATACCAAGGGTGCCTGCTCTCTATGATGACACTCTGGTTTTTGTGTCAATAAAGCCCAAAAGTAATACTAAAAGTCTGAGGAACAGGAAGAGATCAAACAGTGAGCAATCATAAAATATGAACAACTGCAGCAATATGTCGTGGTAAAAGTTATCCACGCCAGGCGTGGTGGCACACACCTTTAATCCCAGCACTCAGGAGGCTGAGGCAGGAGGACTGCTGTGAGTTGGAGGCCAGTCTGGGATCCATAGTGAGTTCAGGACCAACGAGCCTGGACTACAGAGCAAGACCTCATTTCAAAAACATAACTATTCAAAACTAAGGAGTTGTTTATTGATGGAATTTTCCATTTAATCTCTTTAGACTGCCACTGACCTCTAGGAACAAACCATGGAAAAAGAAAGCCCTCGCTGAGGAGGGTTACTGGAAGGACCTGGAGGGCTCAGATCCACGGGTCACAATCCCCGGGCCCCGGCTCTGCCTCTGGTCCTCATTCACACTTTATCTTTGAGCGACACTTTCCATCTCCATGTCTCAAACTGTTTTACGGGACTCAGGGACGATTTCCCCGCAAATCCCTCTCTATGAGTGACTGGAAGCCACCACAGCTCCCTCAGAAGGGTGATGCTGGCTCTTGACCATCCAGCTGCCTCAGTGGGTCTCAGCTGTCCCTCATGCCTGGTACAGACGGACACAACTCTCCAAAGACTGTCGGAGGGTTCTTGCCTTATCCTGATCTTCTGTTCTGTTCGAGGGCAGGACAACACATGAAAGATTCTAGTATGTTCTATTGTAGCTTGTGTGTCTCAGATACCAGCAAATACCTGTTCATTGTGTCTTTGCAGGTTTTTTTTTTGATATTTATGCGTTTTGCAATTACTGAAGGTCAGAATGGTGTCCAGTATCAACACTAAACTTTAATACATTAATGTTAGTATTTTGCCAGCATATTTTCTATCTATTCATTTTATTTATTCCTATTCACATTTCACTGAGCCACATGCCCAGGTCTCTCTCTCTCTCTCTCTTTCTCTCTCTCTCTTTTTTTTTAGTTTTGATTTGGAGACAGGGTCTTGCCAAATCATCCAGGCTGGGCTCAAATTTATGATCCTCCTGACTCAGCCTTCCAGTATGCTAGATTACAGACCTGTGCCATTGAACCTGTCCATTTTATTTTTACATCTCTCCAGTAAGGTTGCAGGGCAGGGAGAACTGTGGGGAGGTCAGGGAACCGCGTGGGGCCCAGAGAGATGCAAGTTCAGAGCTTCCCAGGGAGCTGGCAGAGCCTGAGCAGGATTCTGGTCAGGTGCTTGATTCAAGACTTTTTTTTCCCCCAGTACTGGGGATTAAACCCAAGGGCTCTGCAGTGAGCTACATCTCCAGTCCATTTTCTTTGTTACTTTGAGACAAGGTCTTGCTAAGTTGCCCAGGCTGGGCTCAAACTTGCAATCCTTATGCCTCAGCCTCTCAGAGCACTGGGATTACAGGCCTGCACCCTGTGCCCGGCTTGACGCTTCCATTCGGTACCCACTTCCCTGGGGCGGCCAACAGCAAACACCTCTTGTTCCGTTAACACCCTTTCCGGCACCAGGAACTGCAGGGAGGCGTTACCTCATGGTTAGCGAATCGGATGTCCCTAGAGAAGATGGTGGCCACCCAGTCACACCCGAGTTTGACGTCGATGTTCTGGGCTAGCTTCTCCAGGGTGGGGAGGTGGCTGGCTTGGAAGTGGTAAGCCAGGGTCACATGCAGCTGCTTTTTGTGAGGTTCCACATGGACTTCTGGAAAGAAAGGGAGACAAAAAGGTCCGGATTTGAATACAGTAGTTATAGCTATGGTAGAGACTGAGTAAGTGAACAGAAAAACGCCTTGATAGTTTCTGCGGCCCTAGTAACTGAAGATGGCATCTCCTCTGGGTCGGACTAAAGCTGGTTCTCTCTTTTACAGATGAGAGCGGGTCACAGAGCTGAATCAGACCACCATTGTGGGGATGGAGGGCCATGCTTGTGACCTTCTGCAGGTGCTGTAGACGAGTAAGGAGCAGTCCTTTGGGCCGGCTCCTCCTCACAACTCTAGCTGATCACCCCAACCTCACATTCAGATGAGGAATCTGAGACCTGAAGATGTGACATGCTGGGCCTGGTGATGTGAGCCTGAAATCTCAGCACTCTGGGAGGCTGAGGCAGGAGAATCGCACATTTGAGCCCAGCTTGGGCAACTTAACAAGACTCTGTCTCCAAATCAAAACTAAAAAATGGGGCTGAGGATGTAGCTCAAAGTGAAGGTTCTGGGCTTAATCCCCAATACCACAAAAAACCCCATTTAATTTATGTAAAGACATAGTCCGTGTTTTGTAACTGCATTACTCTCACAACTACAAAGCCTCCCTGTCGGGATTAAGTTTCTTAGCTACTGGGTGAATGCAAAGAGACAGAAAATGGGAAAGGAGGTATCTTTAAAGTTTAAGGTAAGGCTTCTCAAAGAGCACTTTGGGTAGAGTAGCCATCTGTGGTAGAGGCCTGCCTTGGGCGGGCAAGGTGTTTACAGCACCTACCCTGGCTTCTGTCACATAGAGGATTGGTGGCCAAGATAAAGCTAGGAGTTGGTGTTTTGGTTTTAAGTATACTCTGTTAAACCCCACAGCACTTCTGTGGAGTAAGCTCAGTGGGACAAGGCATCTGTCCCCTGCGGACACTGTCTCTTCCCCTGGTATGTTGCATAGGGCTTTGGTAGTTGTTGAATGAATGACTGTTCACAATGAGTCTTCTTAAACTTCGTAGGATGGAAAGTAGCCCTTGGTCGGCTTGCTAAAAGAATATCAGCGTGCAGATATCTGAGGGCTAGATGCCAGCAGCACCACCTAAGTTATAACAACCAAACATGACTCAGTAAGAGCCAGGACAAGGATCTGACGACCTGCTTTCTATGCTGGGCATGAAAGAGCTGGACCAGCTACCCAAGGTCCAGACACTCAGTTTCCCAAATCGCCACCAGGGGGCACCACAAGGGCAGTGCCCTGAGGCACACTGAGTTCTTAGAGAGATTAGGCAGATTCTTGAAGAGGGACTGGCTTGACCCCACAGCTGCGTGGAAAGCCAGGGCCTCCACGGCCTCTCCTCCTGCGCTCCAAGAATCTGCCACGTCCTGGCTGAGGCCGGCTTTTCTGATTTGTGAAAGCTTTAGGTTTTGTGGCTACAGCATTAGTTTTGGTTCTTGTGGGGATTTTAGTGGTTCTGACAACAGCTAACTATGGAAGGAAGGAAAAAAAGCCATTTCCTCAAGGTCTAAGAACAGGAAATAATTTGCCTGTTACGGTGTTTCTCTGAAACGTTCAGTTTGTGTGAAATATCAGGCTCCACTGAGTGAGGCCACAAGCCAGAGCTGGTCCTCAAGAGAAATGGGTGCCAAAGGGCAGGGAGGTTGCCCCAGAGGGGTCCCTCCCACAGTACAAGGAGGTGCTGGTGATAGGACCAGGGCCTCACTCACGGGAGCAATGCCTTACAACTGAGCCCTAGGAAGCAGTTAAAGGGCCTGGAGCTCCTCCAAAGAGCAAAGATGTATTGGAATCCTGCGGTGATTCTTGACCTTGATCTTGCTAGGCCTGATGTGGGGCTTTTCTGATAAAGGCGAATACCAAGCTAGCCGAGCCTGACGGCACATGCCTGTAATCCCAGCACACTGGGAGGTTATGGCAGGAAGACAGCCAAGTTTCAGACCAGCCTGGGTGATTCAGGAATTTGGCAAGAGCCTGTCTCAAAATCTAAAATAAAAGTGGGCTGAGGACACAGCTCAGTGTGAAGGCCCCAGGCTCTCAATCCCCAGTACCCCCAAAAGATAGAGGAACAGCTTCGATCTAGCACACATTCTCCACCGTGTGCGATATTGCCTCAGATCCAGAACTCCAGAAGTGACGGAGCCAACCAACCACACAATGAAACCTCTGAAACCATGAACAAAAATAAGCCTTCTTCCTTCCAAGTTGTCTTGAGTATTCTGCCACAGCAAAGGGACCCTGACTACCGCAGGAAGTACCTTGGACCCCGATCTCCCCAGCGCTGGCTCCATGGCCCGGGTGGGCTGGCCACTGTGCCTGCTCACCCGTTTTGGAGGCAGCCTCGGCAGCAAAGTCAGCAGCGAACTTCTTGAGGACCTCGGCGCTGTCTTCCTTCACGAAGAGGCCAATAAAGTTGGAGGAGGTGTAGAGTTCCAGGGGCAGCGGGGCCGAGAACCTGCACTTCCAGCGGCTAACTGTGGTCTGCAAGGCCTCTCCCAGGGCGTCCACCTTGCTGTCCTCGCACTGGTGGGGCAAACAGGCCGGCTTCACACAGAGTACAGCGGAGGTGGGCATAACCTGAGACACGCTTTCTCCAAAGACAGGTGGCTGATCATGCAGTTACTTAACCATCATTCCTGTCTGGGTGGCAGGAGAACAGCAGGTTCCCAATTATCTGGACACAGATTCTCTACCTGACAAATTGAACTGGGGAAGGCAGGAGCTTCTCCCCGTCCCTGGCTCTGTGGTGGCCCCTTTGAACCCCAACAAAATGAGTAGGGCTGGTTGAGCAGAGGCAGGAACCAGGGTTTGCACTGGGGAGATGTCATTCAAAAAACACAAATTAGAAGAAATACAGCTTGGTGACTAGAGTTAATGACAACTTAATATATACTTGAAAATTGCCACAAGAGTAGATTTTAGGGCTAGGAATGTAGCTCAGTGGCAGAGCACATGCGTAGTAGGCATGATCCCCAGCACTACACACACACACACACACACACACACACACACACACACACACACAAAAAGCCTAGCCTAGTAGTGCTGACCTGAAATTCCAGCACTCTGGGAGGCTGAGGCAGGCGGATCACAAATTCCAGCCTAGCCTGGGGAACTTAGTTACTCAGAAAGCTCTTGCCTCAAAATAAAAAACTGACTGGGTATGTAGCTCAGTGTGAAGGTCCTGGGCTCTATCCCCAGTACCACAAAAAAACACAAATAAACAAAAACAAAAACGCATACAACACACACACACAAATACACACATACAAACACACATACCTCAAAACCAAAATACTAAAAGGTTAGATTTTAAGTGTTCTGATCATAAAGAAATGTCATTACGACAATACATGCACTAATTAGCTTAAGTACACTATGCATTTTATTAAACCATCATATTCTGTGGTTTGATGTAATTTTTGTCAATTACAAAATATAAAAGTTTCTTTTTTTTGCTCAAAGAATAAAGAAAAAGACGAACAAAGAAGAAAAACATGACAGGGGCGTACAGCATCCCGGAGAAACTGTTGTGTGTTTCTTCCTGCCTTGAATCATCTGTACCTTTTCTGTTCATTTTAGACAAGCAAAGTTGTTGCTCCTTCCGCCCCCATGAGAGCTGGGGAGAATGCGCCCAGAGCCCGTGATGTGATCCTCCTACCCTCTCGGGTGCACCGGGAGGAAGAGAGTGTCTCAAAAACTCTTGAATGTTTCAGGCAAAGATCGTAGATGACTAAGAGGAAGTGATAATCACTTTAATTTTCAGAGTGAATGGAAAAGACAAGGTGTTAGGAACATGGTTTTTACTTGAGAGAAAGAATATCTGACAAAAACAAAGCAAAATACACTTAAAAAAATTGTCTTGCCAGACCCGGTGGCACAGGTCTAGAATCCCAACACTTTGGAAGGCTGAGGCAAGAGAATCAGAAGTTCAAGCCTGGCTTGGGCAACTTAAGAAAAGCCCTGTCTCAAATAATAAAAAGTGACTGGGAAGAAGTGGGGATTACCCCTTCAGGGACCCCTTTCCAGGACTGTGGGAACTTTGACCCCTCTGTCCTTGATTTCTAAATGACACTTCCTATATCTTGGGAAAAACAAGTGACTGGGAATATAGCTCAGAATAAAGGTCCTGTGTTCAGTCTCCAGTATTACAAAAACAAAACAAAACAAAACAAAACAAAACAAAAAAAACAAAACAAAAAAAGTCTTCCCGGACATGGTGGTGCATGCCTGTAATCCCTGTAGTTTGGGAGATGGAGGCAGGAGGATTACAAATCCAAGGCAATTTAGTGAGACCTCATTCCATAATAAAACAATGGAGGGGGATGTGACCTAATGTGAAGGCTTGAGTTCAATCTCTAGTTTCACCAAAAACAAAACAAAATAACAACAAAAAATGCTCTTAAAACGCTACCGTTCTGCTTTCCTGTCTGTAAACGTGGTTGTCAATCTTCTCTACTACCACGAGCAGCTAAACAGATACAACTGCATTACAAGGATGGAGAATAAATTTTGTCACTAAAGAAGCTTTCTGAGCCAAGCCTGGTGATGTGAGCCTATAATCCTGGCGCTCTGTGAGACTGAGACAGGTGTATGACCAACTCAAGACCAGCACGAGTAATTTGGGAATTTAGCGAGACCCTGTCTCAAAATACAGATTAAGAAAATGGGGTGGGACTCAGTATGAAAGCCCTGGATTCAATCTCCAGGACTGCAGTAAATAAACGAACTTTCTGACGGCTAGGATTGTGGACTAGAGATCTGGCTGAAGACTAGCTTGGCTTTCCTAGAAGGAGAGCCAGTGAAAATCTGGTGGGCAGCATTCGGAAAGGTGAGCTGGTTTTCCCTGCTGCTGGAGCACTCAGTATTTCCTGTGATCTGTTTCTTTTCTTTCCTTTCTTAAAATGTATTTTTGTCTTTGGTTCTCGCTCTCTCTCCCTCTCTCTCTCTCTTTCTTTTTTTGACACAGGGTTTCACTTTGTAGTCTAGGTTGGTCCTAAATCCACCAAGCTGCCCTCAAAATCACATCAATCCAGAGTTCTGGGATGATTACTGCTGGGCCCGGATTATGCCCTGCCGGGGAATCAACCCCAGGGCCTTGGGCCTGCTAGGCAAGCTCTTTAACTGCTGAGCAACCCCCTACCCCCTTCCTGGTGGTAGGAGAACAGACAGGAAGGAGGCAATGCTTAAGAGTGAAGCCAGCCGGGCCGGTTCAGTTGTCAGCGAGGGTCCAGCTTGCCTGCCAAGCACCGGGTCATCCTGCATACCCAACTCGGGGACTGTGGGGGCCTCAGCAGGCGGCGAACAGAGAAGCGGGGTGAGACTCTCCCAAGGGCCAGCTGGTCCCTGGAGGCCATCCAGCCCTTGCCGACCACCGTCCCCCCAGGCGGCTGTGCCGCGGGGTGGCGCGGGCACCGGGCGCCGGCCCGAGCTCACCATGAAGAACTGGCAGAGCGTGATGTGCGGAAAGATGTTGTGCGCCTTGTTCTTGCCGCACATCTGCTTGGACTGCTGCCAGAAGTCCGAGAGCTTTTGCGCCAGGGGCCCAGTGGGGCGCAGGTAGAGGACGTACTCGCGCGGCAGGGGGTCGTCCAGGAAGGGGTCGCCCACGTGCGAGAATAGCCTGCAGGAGAGAGGCGCCGGGAGGAAGAGCCCAGAGAGCCCAATGCGCCCTGCACGCTCCTGCCCCGCCAGCTGCAGAAGCCCCCCTCCAGCTCCCCAGCGCCCATGGGCGGCCCTTCTGTTCTGCGCCCTCATTCTGCGGCTCCCTAAAGAGTCCTGCAGCAGCCTCCAGGAAGCAATCTCGGGTCACTCCAAATCCTTCCCCCTCTCTTGTGCCAGCCCAACCCGTCCTGTCCCTTGGTTCGGCCTATGAGGTCCCCGAGGTGCCTGTGACCCAAAAAGAGATGCTCCCAGGGACGCCGCAGGTTGCCCCTGGGTGTTGCCACCTGGAAGGACTGTGGGCTATTTTTCTAAACTGATGTGCTCAGAATTCATACACGTGTGTGGATTTATTTTTTTTTTTCTGGGCGGTACTGGACACTGAACCCAGAGCCTTGATACTGCTTTGTGTTTTGTTGACTTTGAAACGGGGTCTCGCTAAGTCTCTCAGTGGCCCAGGCTGAGCTGGAACTCGGAATCCTCCCGCCTCGGCCTCCCACGTGGTGGAGTTAGAGGCGTGCGTCGACACCCCCAGCTTAGAAACTGAGTCTTTAAGCTGCAGCGGGAGGGCAGGTTTGGCGACAGCCTCTAAGGGGGCATGACTCTATCTTTAAACAGCTCCGGGAGGGACATGCTCGGAGGCCAGGGCAGAGGAGGCCGCCGGCGTGGGCGCGTCTACTCGGAAGCGCCCACCAGAGCCAGGCCGCGCGGCAATGCGCACCCACGGACTCTTAGCGGTAATTATGGGCGATTTTCTCAATTTATTTATTTCATACCAACCAGTCACATGCCGCCTGAACGCTTCTCCCTCCAGTGGATGCCAAGGCTTTTTGTCTGGAAGAAGAAATGACGTATCTATTGTTAGTATTTTTAGATTTCTCTGAGCTTTTCCCGGCACGGCAGAGGCGGTACGCGCGGGCGCGGGAGGTGGCGTGGGGGGTCCACTCTCCTCCGTGGGGAATGGGGGCACCTGAAGCAGCCCTTCCCGGAAGTGGGAGTGGGAATCCGCCATCTATTTCCATAAAATTAGCATGGATTTGCATGCGACCCGACAGCCCCTGGGGTCTATTTTCAGCATTTTCCACATGAGTTTTATTCTCGCGTCCCTCAGAGTTGTCGCGGCGTGGTCTCTCCTCCTCTCTTTTCACCCACTCGGGTTTTTTGCTGACCCAGATCCCCAGTGGAGTGACGGTCGGCAGCCCCGGCCCGGTGAACGCGCGCGGGACCCAGTCCCGGCCGGCTTGCCCTTTCCAACCACAGAAGGCACCAGGCCCGGTCCGCTCCCGCCAGCCACTCGACACGGGCCGCTTGGTTTTTTGGTGGTACTGGAGATCGAGCCCAGGGCCGTCCCTCTGAGCTACATCCCCAGGCCTTTCCTAAAGTTTTTACTTCAAGATAGATAGGGTCTTGCTAGGTTTCCAAGGCAGGGCTTGAACTTGCAATCCTCCCGCCTCAGCCTCCCAGAGTGCTGGCACCACACGACTGCACCACAGGGCCCGGCTTTTCATTTTGTTCATTTTCCCTGATTCTGGGAATTAACCTAAGAGCCTTCACCAAGGGTGACATTCCGTCCTTTTAAGTATATATATATATATATATATATATATATATATATATATATATATATATATATTTTTTGATAAGGGCTCGCTAAAGTCATTAAGTTGCCCAGTGTGGGCTCAAACTTGTGATCGTCCTGCCTCAGCCTCTCAGAGGGCCGGGATGACAGGTGTGCGTCGCCACACGTGGCTTTACCTCTACCTCTGGAAAAACAATTCAAAGCCCTGGTGGCGGCTAGTCGAATTTCCACAGGGAGTTCTAGGGGAGGCCCGGCGGCAAGCTGACAAGCAGCCGCTCCTGCAAGTCCAGACGCCCCCCGCGTTCCGGCCGCCTCTCCTGCACCGCTCCGACCCACCATCCGTTCATTCACGCGTGGGCTCGTGCAGAGGCCCGGGTCGACTGTCAGCACACAATGACGAGCGGTGCGCGGTCCTCGTGACACGGAAGAACACGTTCATTTAAAAGGCGCTTATGTGTCTCGGGGACTGTGGGCAGTGTGTGGCGGCCGTGACGTGGAAGACCCCAGTGGATCTAAAGATGAAGTACGCCAGCATCCACAGGAGCCCTGGGCAGCGCCCTTGTCGCCAGGTGACCCATAAACGAACCGTTTTACACTGCACTGGTTTGGGGTCTCTGGGAAGGAGGGGGGGGACTTGCCTGTCCCAGCCCCCTCTCCTTCCCGGCTGGGAAGCCATCAGAGCGCCGGGTGCAGGGGCCACCCGACGGTCGGAGGAGGGGGACCTCAGAGCCCACGCGGAAGTTCAGGTTCTTCATCGTCCTCAAAGGAAGTGCAAAGAAGCAAGGAGGGGGCTGGAGGAAGAGCACACCGGTTAAGGCACTTGCCTATCAACTGGAAGGCCGTGAGTTTGATTCCCCAGCACCACGCATGATGGGGCACGTCTGTCATCTCAGCACTCAGGAGGCTGAAGCAGGAGGATTGCTATGAATTCAAGACCATCTACATAGTGAGGGCTACATAGGGCTACATAGTGAGTTTAGGACTAACCTGGGATACAGGGTGAGACACTGTCTCAAAAAAAAGAAAAGAAAAACAAAAACAAAAAATGAAAGGGAGGAAGGAAACACATTCTGAAGCCAGGCTAAGGTGACGGCTATGTGAAGGCCCTGCTCTGTCCCTCTGTTCTGCAGCAGAAAGACAGGACAAATACCTTCCTGTTCCCCCCTGGGAATTCGGCATGACTGCACTGGTGGTGTAGGCCTATTTTCAGGACTCTGGCAGCCTGGGGCAGGAGGACTGCAAGTTCAAACCCAGCCTGGGCCACTTAGCGACTGCAGACAGACCCGATGTGATGTCGAAGTCAAATAAAAACAAACTGTAATGTAATTCAGTGTGAAGGCCCTGGGCTCCAGCCCCAATACCAGAGAAGAAAAGAGAAGAAAGGAAAAAAGAAAATTTGAGCACAGATCCCCAGGGACCTGTATGAAGAGATCTGCACAGCTAATGAGAGCAGCATTGTTGAAGTTGAGCCTACATACACTAAGGTGACACTCTGGGGACGCAAGAGAGGCCCCTCGGGGTCCCTCAAGGCAGAACGTGGCTCAGGAAAGGCTTGGAACAACGACCCCACTCACCCTGCCTGGGCCAGGTGCTCCCCAGTCACAGCCTGCCCACTCCTCTCCTGCTCCCCGACCATGGCCACGCATCCTGCTGTCAGAGAAGCCGTGTACCCCCCAAATCACGGCAACCCTAACTGTTAGAGGTTATGGTGAGGAATGAAGGTCACCAAAAAAAGAACCCATTGATTCAAAAAATGGGGTGCGCGGGGCAGGAGGCACAACTTGCTTGTGCCACAAACAGTGTGCTATTTATATAAAGCATCTAATTGCTTTCTCCTATCTGCTCCCGCCAGTAAGAGACATGTCACGGAAATTTAACTTATTTCTTCTGAGGAACCAGGAGAAACCACTGGAAGTGAGGAGGCATCTAATTAAGTTATGGTCTCTGTAACTCAAAAGACACTTCTTGGAGAGCATTCCAGGAAAAAGCTGAGGGAGATAATCGAAGGTTTGGTTGGGTCTGATAAGGCTATGATAAAAGGTTACGGATATACACATTCTATCATTCTCAAGAAGGCAAGGCCCAGAGGGCTTTAATTTTGTAGAAGGTGATCCTCTCCGGGGAGGATTAGCCAAAATAAAATAAATGTTGGCTACAGCACAGAGGGCTCAAGCTGGCTACCACAAAGAACTTTATGGAAGTAATATGCTTTAAAGTTTTACGTGTTTGGTTTTTCCTTTATTTTCTTCCTCTGAGGATTGAACACAAAAATCTTCATACTGAGCTACATACATCCCCAGCCATTCTTTTTATTTTTAAGTTGAGACAGGGTCTAAGCTGTAAGTTGTCCAGGCTGGGCTCACGCTTGGGCTCATCCTCCCTCATCTTCCCAGAGTTTTGGGATTACAGGCCCATGTCCCCAGGTCTAGAGGAACGCTTTTTGAGAGTAATTATCCACCTGAAATGCTAGAGCGAAACTCCAGAGACAGGAGGCTGCGGGAGAGGTGAACCCCCCTTTTCTCTCGGGTTGTGAGCCCCAGAGTCCTCCACAAACCCTCAGCTCTGTCACCCTTGCCTGGCTGGCCGTGACTGTGTTTGTTCCCAGATCTCTGCCCACAGAACAGACTGAGCTTGGGAAGCTGCAGAAAGTCTCCCCCTCCACCCAGCTGAAGCAAGGTTGTTGCCATAGAGTGCCACCTCCTCGGCCGTCCCCTGGGGCCAGAGCCAAGGGCAGGTGGGAATGAGGGACCCCCTGACCGGCCTGAACACCTGCTACCTCAGAGTGACTCGGAAGTCAGCAGAGGCTTGTGTCAGCGGTGCCTGAGCCCTCGAGCTACCACAGAAGAAGCTCTCGAACTGGGGATGCAGCGGCCCTGCCATGGGACCGCAGCGAGGAATCACAGCATAAGAGATGTCGGCTGGGGGAGACCTTCCAGGCTAGGATGGGTAGGGCACGTGGATTGTCCAAGTTTGGTTCACCTGTGAACATAAACCTGACTTCTGATTTGGCCCTAACTTCCCTGGTGATGTCTCGTGACAGACCATGAAAAGACAAAGACGTGAAGACGCAGCCCTCAGCTGTAGCAAGGCGCTGACAGAACTGGTAGGTATTCACGTGGGCCCGTGGGGCCCTATGTAAACATTACCGGCACATTAAAAGTGCTGGGACCTGAGAAAGTTTTGGAATCTGTCCTAGAAGAAATGTTTGAGCCAGGCATGGTGATACACACCTGTGATCCCAGCACCTGGGGAGGCTGAGGCAGGAGCATTGCAAGTTCAAGTCAAGTCCAGCCTAGGCAATTTAGCGACTCAGTGCGACTGTCTTAAATAACAAAGAAGCCCAGGGATATAGCTCAGAGTGTAGGCCTAGAACGGAGTTTCAATTCCCAGTACCACAATAAATAAATAAACAAACAAATAGATCTTAGAAACGGAGTAAGAAGCCAGGCATGTAAGCTCAGCAGTCTGGGAGGCTGAGACAGGAGGATTGCCAACGTTAAGCCCAGTCTGATCAACTCAGGGCCTGAAGGAGACCCTGTGTCAAAATAAAAAAAATAAACAGGCTGGGGATGCAGTCAGTCTGAAGGCCCTAGGTTTGATCCCTGGTAGGAGAGGTGGGAGCTGAGGAAAAGCTGGATAGGAACCGGTGTGAACAAAGCCAGGCAGGGTGGTGTAGGCCTTTAATTCCGGCACCCTGGCAAGCTGAAGCAGGAGGACTACAAACTCCAGCCCAGGCTGGGCCACTCAGTAAAACCCCGTTTGAAATTAAACTAATGGGTTGCAGATGGTATTCTCCAAAATGCCTGAGTACGTGAAGGTCCCCAGATGTGTGAGCTGCTGCTCACCGTTTCCGGGCCCGCACCACCTGCTTCTCCTCTCTCAGGGCTAATAGATGTGGCCTCGTGCGGAAATCTTTGGTCCTTCTTGAAATACGGAGTGCACAAGGACTCTGGGGTTTGAACAATGCTCTCGGCATCTGTAACGCAATGTAGCAGCGAGGAAAGGAGATTTCCTAATTTGTTTTAAAAAATACTGGAAGGATCACAGAAGGCTGGGCTCATCTAGACTTAGCTTTATCTGACCCTCGGTGGGAAGGTCAGGAGGATTGTGGGAAAGGAGCTAGGGGCAGGTTGAAGGTGGGGGTCCTGAATGGACAATTGAGCCCAAAGGTTGGTAAAAGAATCCCATGCTAGAGCCCATATATCCTGTCCCAGGGTGCAAGGGGGCCTGCGCCACTGGGCCCAGCTATGCTCAGATTACACCTTTTATACCACCGCTCTTGCTGTTCTAATCGACAATGCCCGAATCCGTTGTCGCAGGACTACACGGGCAGCTCCTGACGGCCCTGGACTTGAGGAGGCCGGTCTCCCACGGAGCAGCTCTGCTCTCTAACAGCTGTGCTGTGAGGGGCCCTCGGTAACCATGGCAGCTCTGTGCCCTCCACTTTCCCTTGTCCCCGGAACCACAGGAAACTGGGAGCCTGGCATCAGTGCTTTTTTTTTTTCCTCTGGAAACCCAGGGAGAAGTGGGCAACAGGCTTCTCGCTGGACACGGTCATGGGACCTCGGCCGCCTTCCACATTGGAGTGGGGACTCTTAGCAAGAGAGGAGGGGCGCTGGAGAACTTCAGTATCAGCCAGTCCTTGAGCATGTGCCCCATTTACCTCAGAAACACCAGCCCAGGCTTTCCTTCCTCATCGTCCAAAAGAAGTGAGCAAAGCCACTTGCTCTGTGGGAGCAAGTCTAGACATGAAGAACGACCCTATAACTGAACTCCAAGAAACTTTGCTAATCTAAAAAGCAGCTTTCTCAACACTTCCTTCTTCCTTCCTTCTTTTTCTCTCTTTCCTTCTAGTACTGAGGACTGAACAAGTGAAACAGGACCTTTGCTCTGGGCTACATACCCAATCCCCTTTTGATTTTTTCTTTTCAGTCAGGGTCTGGCTAAGATGCTAAGTTGCCCAGGCTAGCCTTGAATTTGCGATCCTCCTGCCTCAGCCTCCCTGAGTGCTGGGATTACAGGCCAGCACCATGGGGCCTGGCTCACATCAGACTTGACCTGCCCCTCAAGCCTTTGTGTGGTACCCATTCTACTCAGATTCTGCCTCTTCCTTTGATGAAGTACCAGGTGCACCCCCACCAGACCAGCGGGCTCCCTTCACTGCTCCTGTTGGATCAGGTTTCTCCCAGGGGCAGTGCATCCCCTGTGAAGGGCTGCTGGGTGGACGGTATAAAATGCAGTCAACTTGGCTGTGGGCACCCTGGGGCCAGAGACGGGGATGCGACCAGCTAACTCCCAGCTTCTCACCCAGCAGCATCTTTCCTCCATCCCTGTCCATTTATGGAGACTTCCGTTTCTGACATGGTCACCCTCTCAGCCAATAAGATGGCCAGTTAGTTCATACAGACCGGTTCCCACTGCTAATCAATGGTTGTCACAGCTCGGACCTGGTATTTCCCCCGGAAGCCTCATGTATCTGCAGGTTGTGTGGGACCTATGGATTTCATGTGCTGTGGGGAGGTGGGCCCTGGTCAGGAGGGGTGGGTCACTGTGGATGTGGTGGATCCCTGGGGGCGTGGCTGGTCACTGAGGGTGTGGCCTAGAAGGACAGACCCTGCAGGGGCTTGTCCCCAAGCCCTAGTCCCTCCTCTTGTGATGCCGTGAGCGGCTGTTCTCCGCCACTCTTCCTACCACTGCCAGACACCTATGGATGGATTGAGACCTCTGGACACCATGGACTAAAGTAAACCTCTCCTCCCTTTGTTATGGGCGTTGTGTCCTGGTAATGAGAAAGTAACTGCTAAATTGTCCAGACTGGGCTCAAACTTGCAATCCTCCCACCTCAGCCTCCCAGAGTGCTAGGATTATCATCCTGCAACACCAAGCTCTGCTCCTCCTTTTTTTTTTTTTTTTTTTTGTTGGAGAACGGGTCTCACTCTATAGTCCAGGCTGGTTCTGAATCACTATGTGGCCCAGGCTGGCCTTGAACCCACAGCAGTGCTGCTGCCTCAGCCTCCCCGAGTGCTGGGTTTACAGGTGCACGCTCCCACACCTGACTTATGTGGTGCCAGGGAATTGAACCAGGGCCTTGCACTTGCTAGGCAAGCGCTTTAACCACTGAACTATGTGCCCAGTACGAGATGACACAAAGTGTCTCTGATGGTCACCTAATGGCTCTTCCACTCAGAATGTCTCCCAGCCACCCGCGTGCCACCCTATTTGTATCAGTCAGTAAACTCTACTTCTTTTTCTCTATTCTACACAGATGCTTTTATCACCAAGGCCAGGAAACCAGCTTTGCCAAGAGCCTGTGTGGTTCCCCTGACCAGCCCTCTCCCAGGCTGTGGTCCCTGCCCCAGCCCTCTCCCCAGGAGGCTCGGAGGCCTGTCAATAACCATCAGACCTAATGGCCCTACCCGTCACCTTCAGAGGAAATGAACCTAATGGACGGAGATGTATTGATCCTAAAGACCCAGTTCACAACCAGCCTCCTGGCGGTGAAGCCTTCCAGCCAGCAGGGCTAATGGCCTCTGCTTTCAGCCGAGGTGGCCTGTGGGTGAGCAGGCATCTAACAATCAATGGCACAGCAGCCTCCCGGGCGGCTACCCCCAGAGCTGGCCAACAGGAAGGAAAATGCACTTTATAAAGACAATCAGAAACGTAAAGAAAAAAAAGAGAGAGAGAGAGAAAGGGAGGGGATAGAGCACTATCTGGGGGCTTAAGCGGAGCTTCCAGGAAAAGGACTCTGACCTGTGGTACTGCCCCCACCTCATCATCAAGACTCCCTCTCCCAAACCAGAAATGGCCTATTAAGCAGCCCCCAAAAGGGGTGGTGAGCCGGGAAAATGCTGCACAGGCTCCCCAGTGTTTTTATGTGGCAGGGCCCAGCAGCCCCTATAGGAGGCCTGGCTTTGTTCTTGCTAAAAAGGGGCTGGAGCTCTGGCCTCTGCTGCAGGAGGCAGCAGTTTGTAATTGGGAAACCAGCCATTAGACCGTGGGTGGCTACGTAATAAAACACATTTCTCCTCACCTCTGTTATAAGTCGCTCTAGGACCGAGACGGTGCCCTTCCTCCCTGTAAGATCAATGAGTTCTGCACAGACACACAACAAGGTGTGTTTGCTGTACAAAAAGAGGCCGTTCTAGGGAGCTGCACTCTTTCCAGTTGTCGGACTGTGGACAAGTTTAATTATTTAAGGCTTATTCTTCCAATCTCTCTCTCTCTCTCTCTCTCTCTCTCTCTCTCTCTCTCTCTCTCTCTCTCTCTTTTGTTTTACAGTGCTGGGAATTGAACCCAGGGCCTTGCTCATGGTAAGCAAGTGCTCTGCCGTTGAGCCATACCCTCAGCCCCTCTTCTTATCTTTTTTCTTTTTTCTCTTTCTTTCTTTCTTTCTTTCTTTCTTTCTTTCTTTCTTTCTTTTCTTTCTTTCTTTCTAAAAAGATAGGGTCTTGTTCTGTAGTCCAGGTTGGTCCTGAACTCATGACGTAGCCCAAGGTGGCCTTGAACTCACAGCAATCCTCCTGCCTCAGCCTCTCAAGTGCTGGGATTACAGGCATGTGCCACTACACCCACGTAATGTTTTTGTGGTTCTGGGGAACTCAATCCAGGGCACTGTGCTCACTAAACAAGCACTTTAACCCTGGAGCAATGCCCTCAGCCCTGCCCCATCTCAAGTGGGAATAACTATATCTACCTTGCAAGATATGATTAATATCAGATGATGTGTTTGAAGAGCAAAGCACAGTGTCTAGCATATATCTGGCACTCAGCAAAAATAACATTTGTGTTTATGCTGATAACATATTATCTAATCAATCTTTGCAGTTTTCCTAGATAAGTGTAAGTTCCACGATAATAGGACTATTTCAGAGCCAAGTGTGGTGGCACAAACCTGTAATAATTGTGGGAGGCTGTGGGAGGCTGAGGCAGGAGGATTCAAGCCTAACCTGGAAAATGCGTAGCAAGACCTGTCTCAAAATTAAAAATAATAAGAAGAAATTAAAAAAAAGGGGTGGCCGGGTAGGCAGCTCAGCTCAAAGGCCCCAAATTCAACTCTTAGTACAAAAAAACAAAAACAAAAACAAAAACAAAAAACCTGGGCACCAGAAGACCCAGATCCTTTCTCTGCCATGGGATCTGTCTGGGAAGTGCTGAGGAGTGTTCGGGACGTGGGAAGAAACACTTTTTACAGATAAGGTGACAGCACCAGGAAAGGCACAGAGGTGGAAAGCAGCCAGGGACGAGTGGACAGCCTGCCGTGATTGCTGTAGAGAAAGTCTACTGGGAAGGCGGATGGTGATCAGGAGCCAGGCAGGGCGTCAGATTACGTCAGGAAGAAGCAGAGTCCTGGAGGAGCTGGGAGCAGGGGAGGGACAGGAGGGCAGGGACACTTCTCACCTAGGCCGCTGTGGGAGGGGCAGAGCTTCTGCCCCTGGAAGGATCTTGTGCTGGGCACCTACATGTGTCAGGGACTAGGGAGAGCTGACTAGGGCTGCCCTCTCCTCTGAGGCCTCGGGTCCTGCCACAGTGCTCTGTGGTGGCCTTTCTTCCCCTCTCCGCAGGGCAGGACCAGCCTTGCTCAGTGGACCCCCAGGAGAACGGAGTGTGTGTTTCTAAACCTACTTCATTGTACATGTTGATAGAGTACTGTCACCAGAGAAACTGAGGGTCAGAAGCTGCACCTGTCCAAGGACCTAGCAAGCCTGGGAGGGAGGCAATGATCCCAGAAAGAGGTTACGGGTGATGACATCTGGTACCATTCATTCCCTGCCCACAGTAGATTCGTGCTCAATAAATAAGCCAGTGAGTTCTAGAGAGCACTTTATCTCAGCTACATCCCTATCTCCTCCCCCTTGTTTTATTTAGAGAGAAGGGTCTCACTAAATTGCTAAACTGCCTGTGCTTGGCTTCTGGGCTTGAACTTGTGATCTTCTTGCCCCAGCCTCCCAGCGGGCTGGGATTAGAGGCCAGTGCCGCCATGCCAGGCTAGCACTTTGCCTTTTCTGCAAGCTTTCCTGGGCTTTTCCTCTGGGACAATTCTAAGAGTGGAAGGTGGGAGGGTCTTCTAACCAGCTGCTCAGTTCAATGTCACTTTTAAGGCATCAGCTTTTGGCTCCTTGTTAACCCAAGAGATTGCTTCCTGGTTACAGAGTCCACGGACCATGGGAATCAGCCTCCCCACAGAGCCCCAGAAGGAGGCTGTCTGCAGTCAGGGACACTACAAGCCCACAGAGGACAGGGCAAAGTTGCCATCAAATAAAGGGGATCTGTACTAGGGGGAGGCCACAGAGGTTAACACAGAGCCACAGTGGATCCCCAGACACTGTATGAGGCTGGCAGCCCGAGGGGGAAAGGCCCTATGATGAGGGATCTGGGGAAAGACACAAGGACGCTGCAGCTGCCCTCAGGCGGGAAAAGATCGGAGCCACCGGGAACGTGTGTCATGCTAGCGCCGGCGCCATAGTGCCGAAGCTGCACTGCAGACATTACATAATCCTCCCGTCGATCTCAACGCAGCCTGTGAGGCATGGAGTGTCGTGGTTATTTCAATTTCACAGAAGAGGAAAAAGAGGAAGCGGCTGGCAGGGAATAGACTTGTTCAGTGTCGCACACGTAGGGCTGTAGGTTGCTGTCTCTGTCCAGAGGCCCGAGGGGCGCCTGGGCCCAGGGCAGGTGGGGGGAAGTCCACCTCCACGGCCACCACAGACGAACGGGCCTGAAAACAGAGAGGGAAGAGGCCCCACCTCACGTCACCCCCCACCCCGGATCAGGGAGAAAGGGAAGAGAGGAGTCACTTCGGGTTGCAATAACAAGAGACTTATTTCTTTTCCCTCCTGTTCCCACCCTCTCATTCTCTAGGCTACTAGAATTGGCTAAAAATACTTAAACAAGGATAATTTTCAGTCCTCCTGGAATGGTTTTAGCCCAGAACTGCAGAAGAGCCTCTGACTCACAACCTTGGCGAGTCAGAGAAAAGCCCACAAGTCAGACAGAACCAGTGCCATCCTCCTAGATAGAAGGCTGCTTGCAAATCGTCCCCAGCCAACAGCCACAGGGCAGACTAGGGCCAAGAGCCCAGCTAACACTCTCAAGTGTACACAATCTCAATGACAATCCCAGTGCTCATAATCCCGGCAGGAAGACTGCTGTGTGTTCAAGGCCAGTCTGGGCCACATAGTGAGTTCAGGATCGGCCCAGGCTACGGAGGGAGACCCAGAGTCAAAAATGAAAAAATAAATACAAACAGAAAACAAATACACATAATCTTATGCATTCCCTTCAGCCCTCTGAGGAGGGGGCCATACCTCCCTCAGTGACTTGAATAAAAAAGTGAGGCTCAGGGACACTATGTGACTTGGCTGGCTGCACCATTCAAAGGATGAGCCTGTGCCCTCCAGTGGGTCCCCAGCCACCGGGCCACATGTCCTGCCAAAATCAGGGGAAAGGGCAGATGAAGGTCAGCAGTAGCAGTGGCTGCGCTGTTTCTGGATCATTATAATGCGAAACAGAGAGATGATCTTCTAGAGGGCATGGGTCCCCAACACCCTAGCTGTGGACCGGTTCCAATGTGTGGCCTTGGGAGAGCTGGGTCACCAGGACAGATGAAGGGGGTGGGGGGAGCAAAAGTCAACGTGCTCCTATCAGGTTCTAATGCCACTGCTAATTGACAGGAGGCAGGGCTCTGCTCCTGCTCCCCTCCTGCTGCTGCTTGCCCTGTCCTGACAACCTACTGCATAACAAGTATCTCTTCCTCATCCTTGGAAGAAGAGTCTTCAACTGAACTGGTCCCTGGGGTCAAAAAAGGTTGGGGACCACTGCTCTAGGGTCTTTCTACAAAACCTGATGGCAACATTTTGTCAACCTAGCGCAATCTATTGTCATTCATTCATTCAACTGAAACACTCTTCTGACCAACAGGTACTGAGTCAGCCTCTGTTACCAGACACCATGTTAAGAGCTCTCAACACACAGGTAGGGATACATGGCTCATCCCAGGCCATTTCAACAGACATGGAGATGTGCCTGGTGGTACAAATTTGTAATCCAGTACTCTGGAGGCTGAAGCAGGAAGATCCCAAGTTCAGGCCCAGCCTGGGCAAATGAGCAACTTAGCGAGACCCAAAATCAGAACAAAAACAGACATGGAAAAGGGGAGAAGCTATTATTAATGAAGTAGTTATGACGCACTGTACAATTTTTCAGGTGTCCTCCGATCCTCGCGTCAGTTTTGTGGGATGGGTACTTCTGCCTCCTTTTTTTCACATGTTGGACACTGTGCGTTAAAAAGATGAACAAGATTGCCCCAATCGGTGCTGTCCCTGGGACCTGGGGCCTGGTTTTCAGTCCCCTGTTCTGGGTGGCACCCCCACCCCACTCTGCCCCTTTCCACTGAGTGCCCAAGGGCAGTTTCGACTGAGACCAAGGGGTAGATGGCTCTGGAGGAGGCTGCGGGTTTCCCACCAGGAGGTGAGTTACTATCTTGGGGTGGGACTCTGAGGAGGGAGAAAAACACATCACTGAAGGAGTTCCTAATCCTCCTTCACAGCTGCCAGCTCACACCCTGGGAGAGATCTGAAACTCTTCCAAACCAAACAAACGAAAGTTAATTCTACAGCAAAGGCTCCTGCACAGCGGGATCCCACGTTGCTGGTGGCAACTGTACGGGATGTCCCTGGAGACCAAAGACAGGCTAGTGCAAGGGCAGAATGGTCTTGGGGGTCAGAGTGTGAGGAGACGACCAAGAGAGACAGAGAGACATATATGGGGTGCAAAGGGGGACAGGGACAGGGTGGGGGGAGGAGACTCTAAGCAAAGCTGTGGAGCCTAAGGTGACACACATAGAAAATTCTGCCTTGTGACATTCACTCTCTTGTATAATGCTAGTCCTCTTTTTTGAGATAGCGTTACACTATGTAGCCCATAAAAAAAGTCAAGCAATTCTCTTGCCTCAGCTTCATGTGCTGTAATTACTGTTGTGTCACTCTATGTGGCTAATTTTTAGGTGGTGCTGGGGGACTGAATTTAAGGCCATGCTGGGAAATTGCTTTAACCACTGAGCTACACCCCAGCCCTGATCCCATCTTCCCGAGTGTAGGTTAGACATTACCTACTTCTGTCCAAAAGGAAGTGGCAAGGGTGGGGGATGTCACGGCTGTGATTCCATCAGGAGACACATGTCAGACTCTAAGCCACTGCCTGCTGGTATGGAAGAAGCCACACATTGTGAACTGTGTACAGAGGTAGCCTGGCAGGCTCTTGGTGGCATCTAGGCCCTGACAGTGGCTTGCAGCCACCCTGGCCTGGCTGGGGCCTCAGTCATACACCAAGCAGGAAATGAACTCCACCACTGACCTGAGTGGCTGGGAAGTAGATCCGAGCCCAGGCTCCGGGTGAGAATAGTATAGCTAACACCTGGATCGGAACCCAGGGATCTCAGCCAACCCTAGGTTCTGGCCTGCAGAATCTATGAAATAACAAATGTTTTGTTTTCTTCTTCTTCTTCTTTTTGTAGTGCTGAGGACTGAACCCAGGGCCTTCACACTGAGCTGCATCCCCAGCCCATATTTTGGCTTTAATTTTGAGGCAGGGTCTCACCTAGAGGCTAAGTTGCCCAGCCTGGAACTTGTAAACCTCCTGCCTCAGCCTCCTAGAGTGCAGGATTACAGTCCTGTACCACCAGGCCTGGCTAATGTGTGTGTTCTAAGCCACTAGGTTTCAAATGCAGATCAATAAAAAATAAATATTCACCGTGCTTCAGGCAAAGGAAAAAGGCAAGAACAAAAAGGGCTTGACCTATGGCTGGTAGGAGCCAGTGTGACCGTGCTCAGCACTGAGAGGCAACTGGGCATTTAATGCACCTGATGGGTGGACCCAGCCCCAGAATCTACGAGAACTGCTGCTCTGATTCCTTCACCACAGAAACATCTCACACAAGGGGTTAGAAAATACATGGTGGGTGTTAAATTAAGAAAATTATAGTAGAAGACATAATGGCATTAATACTCCTCAACATAGGCTGCCTCGCTTCCAGCACACTTATCCCACCATTCCTGTCACGTTCTGAAACAGTTCTAGAAGTTCTCTTTGGAGTCTTTGTGAGGTGCGAACAAAGAGATGGCAAATACTCCGCTGAGGGCCACCCAACAAGAAGGCAGGTTTGCAAAGGCACTGTGGTGTGTTTTTGCCCACCTTATATAAGCAGCGGGTCTGGCACTGTGCTGCTCCAGCTGTTCCGAAAAGTCGAATGACTATGAAAGGTAAATGTTTTGAATGGATTCAGGACGTCAAGGCAGCCACCACAGCACAACTAATGACACTCACAAAAGACGTGCCAAACTGCTTCAGGAAGTGGCTAATGCCCGGTCCAGGGGTGGAGGCCGGTAATCACAGAACTCCGAGAGGCTGAGGCAGGAGGATGGCAAGTCAGAGCCCAGCCTGGTAAACTTAGCAAGACCCTGTCTCAAAATCAAAACCAACACATGAACTGGGAAAGAAGGGCCTTGTGAAGGCCCCAAGGTCCTGGCCTCAGTCCCCAGTACACACACCACACACACACACACACACACACACCACACACACGAAAATGGCAAAAATGATGGTGGACAGAAGTATTTGGGAGGATTACGGTAATGCACATTTACAGTACAATAACTTTTTAATGTAAATATTGATTGTAATTTTTGGTAACATCTCGTATGATTCTAGTGATCATGCTAGTTCTCTGATTTAATGGCTAGGGATATAGTTCAGCAGTAGTGTTTGCCTCACATGTGCTAGGTGCTGGGTTCAAAGCTCAGCACTGTAGAGAAGGGGTAGGGGGATGCTTCACATAAGTCCTTCTAGACCAAGAGTCCCAGCCTGGTGGCTTGTCTAGAACGCAGGCTCCAGAGTCAGGCAGATGTGTCCTTTCCAGGCTCTGTCCCCACATGGGCACCCATTTTTATTTTTCTGTGCAATGCAGCACGGAAGTGCCAGTCCACAGCCTGGCACTGTCTGTGCTCTACCGCCCCTAGGGGCCCCGACCCCCAACACTAGCACTTCCTGGCTCTAGGGTTAAGCCTGCTCTGGGATTCTCCTGGACAGAGCCTTCAGCAAACAAGCTCTTGCTGTGCGCTTCAGAGATTTACCCTGAAGCTAAAACAGCAGGAAGTTCTGCCTGCGCTCCCTAGCCCTGCTATGCTGCTAAGGGAGCTGGGGCTCTGCTTCCTGAAATGACTGACTGCCTCCCCATCAATGGGAATATTTAATATTTATAAATGATGCCTTATCAAACACACCAGGAAGAGGGTGCTGGCAGCCATTTGCTTGATGTCAGGCTATAGCTCCCTCTCCACGTCCTCCTCCATGCTGGGCCTCTGTTCCCACAGCTCAGGGAGCTCAGGGACTCAGGCACCTTGAGCAGCTCACACAGTGACCATGCCAGTTCTCTTTGCAGGCTGGGGCCCTGAGGAAGCTTCATGCGGAGGACTGGCTGAGTTTCTTAATAAGGTCTTGTCTTCCTTTGGGCTCAGAGAGCTTAAAGCCTCTCACCTTGTGAGCTCTCCTCTCTTTGTGCCTTAGTAAGGCAGCAGACAGGGCTCAGAAATAAATTATTAATTTTGCAATATGGACAGAGAAAATATGGCCCATCTGTCCAGTATCACGCAGCCTGGATTGCTGAGAATTAACAAATATATGTTTTCTTAGGTCAAGTTCCTCTGGTAACATCACACTGAGATGGCTTATAAACAACAGAAATTTATTTTTCCCAATTCTAGAGGATGGGAGTCCAATTGGGTGGCAGTGTGGTCCAGGCCTGGTGAGGCCTCTTTCAGGGGCAGCCTGCCCACTCCTCTATGTATGCCCACATGGTGGGAAGGTAAAAGAGCTCTCTGCAGTCTCTTTAGTGAGACTGCTAATCTTGTGTCCTAATCACTTCCCAAAGCTTAATTATGGGCATAATCACTTAATTATGTCCTAATCACTTCCCAAAGCTGTCACTATCTACTACCATCACACTGGGGGTTAGGACTTCCAGATACACATGGGGGGCCGGTAGGGACACATTTAGGCCCTGACATCTAACGGCCCAGCTGAGCAGCAAGCACCCCTGAAAACGACTGCACGCCCGTGCTTGTGTGTGTACATTTGTGTGAGTGTGTAGGTAAAGATATTTCAGATCTGTTATAGGGTCTGACAACAGTACTAAGACACACCCTTTGGGATGGAATCTTCATGAAATTTCAGGCCTCAGACACAAAGATCCCTTTATTTCCTCATACCATGTTACAGATGAGGAACTAAGGCTTGGTAAGTGATTTGACAAGGACAGGAAGCCAGGTCCCCCAGCTCTGGCACTGTGCTCCCCGACATCACACTGCTCGTCTCTGCCTTTGCCACTGAGACTGTGCTGTTTCATTTCCTTTGGACTACTGCAACCTCTTCTCATTTATTTATTTAGCAGTACTTGGGATTGAACCCAGGACTTTCACACTGCACTATATCCCTGGCCCCTTGTATTTTCATTTTGAGACAGGGTCTTGCTAAGTTGCCCAGGCTGGACTCTAACTTGTGGTCCTGGCTACGCCTCCCAGAGTACTGGGATTACTGGTGTGTACCCCTAAGGCCGACTCAGGGCAGCCTCTTGAGATCCAGGGCAAGTGTTAATTTGCTGAGAGGCCCACGGGTCCTCTATGCCGGCAGCAGAAACAGAGGACCCCGTGGCTTGCCGATGGCCTTGCAGTGTGGTCAGGGCAGGGGATGGATCGCTCTTCCTTGGGAGCTTAGCCCTCCCGCCCGGGGTTAAACTTCCTCTGTGCTGTGGCACCCGAGGCCTACCGCAGCCCTCCACACTGTCAGCTGGGATGTAAAGGAACAGGAGCATACAAGTAAACCAAAGTGGCCCATTCCCTGGCCTTTGGGGAAAAGACACTGGAAATAGATGGGGTGCCTACAAGATGATCCGGCCAAAAGAACAGGAGACAACCCAACTTCCTCCCCTGGGTGGGCAGAAAGAGAATCCACAGTTTTTGGAAACTCACAGTCTACTAGGGCTGAAGGGGGCCACAGAGATCTGTGGGAGAGCCTTGGAGATCTGCAGAGCCCCTTTCCAGGGCTCCACCCTAGCAGCTGGGGAAAGGACAGTGAGGGAGAGTCTACATGTGTGAAGCTGCACTGCTTATGCAACAATATCCCTCTTGCAGGGCTTTGAGGCCATATTTTTTTCTTTTTTCGGTACAGGGGATTGAATACAGGTCTTTGCTCTGAGCTGCATTCCCAGCCCCTTTTTATTGACTATTTGAGACTGGATCTCATGAAATTGCCAAGATGCTCAGGCTGGGCCCCAATTTGCAAACTTCCTGCTTTAGCCTTCCAAAGGAGGCCTTTATTAAGAAAAGGACACAACACAGATAAGAGGCAACATTAGGTTCATCTCACAAATATCCAGACTTACAAATCTAATCCAGCCAATGGCTTTAATTTTGGGGACATGGTCCACATTTCTGTAGTACAAAGAGGATCTGACTCAGATCTAGGTGGCCCTGCGTGATTTCAAGGCTGGAAGCTCTCGAGACCTTTCTGCACCATTCATCTCACAGCTACACAATGTCACCTGAGCATACTCGGCCTTGATTCCCACCGGGCCACTGCACGTTGGTGCTGCTGCCTCCACTGAGCTTGATTTCTCCGGTCCTAATTAACTGTCCCTCTTCCTCACCCAGCTCATCAACAGTCCAGGAGCACAGGTATCCAGAGCCCTCTATGACAAAGTAGATGTCCTGTGACATGTGGAGGCAAGACGCAGTCATGAGCTCCGAGCTCTGGGAAAGGACCAACTGCATTGACCGTGGGCACCAGAAACAAAGCCTAGGGCAGTGGGTGCCGCCATCTCCGGCCTTAGCCGTGAGGCTTACAGAAGCTTCGCGACTTGTTTTCTTCCTCTCCTGCTTTCTTTGTTCTCCTAAATATAAACCCAGTTGTCACAATTATAGGACCTTCAGTCTGAGTTGACAGAGCCCAAGTGGACGTCTTTCCCCAGAGAAGGGTACTCATGAGTCACTTCCTCCTTGGTGGACAAAGCCTCCCTCATGGTGAGGCAGAGCCCAAAACCATGCTGCTGCCATGGGATCGGAGAGCGGGCCTTCCTGGGCCTGCTCATGCTGGAGGCTTTTTGGAAGCATGTTGGGCAAAGCCCCTCCCCTAACTAATAACACGATCTCCACTTTCCTTTAAAATTTCCATGTCAAATGTTCAGGGATTGGGATGTAGCTCAGTGGCAGAGTGCCTCCAGGCAAACCAGAGGCCCTGGGTTCCATCCCCTGCATCCTAAAATAACAAAAATTTTTTCTTAGTGGTACTAGCTCAGGGCCCTAACACATCCTCAACCCATTTTTTAGTTATTTTTAAGAGTCAGGGTCTCTCCAAGTTGCCACATTGCCCAGGCTGGGATGGAAAGTGCAATCATCCTGCCTTAGCCTCACAAAGTGCTAAGATTACAGATCTGTGCCAGTGGGTCTGGCTACAAAACAAAATCTTAAATTGTTCAGGTCCTTTCCACAGAAGGCTACAAGCCAAAAGGCCACCTGTGGCCCGTGTCCTGAGTCTTGTTAATGAACAAGGTGGTAAATGGAGAAGCTGAGGTGGGGGGAGAAACTGTGCCAGTGGGGTACACTGAACTTGGGGCAGTATGCAGCCAGAGGGTGACGGCAGCAATAACTTGGGTAAGCTTTGCTGGAGAGCCAAAGCCACACATAATCAGGAGGGGGAGAAACGCATAACTAACTTCTGCATCGCAGAGAAAGGCTGGTGGCTTAGAAGGAAAAGCCACCAGGGTCAGGCGAGGGCGTGCGGAGCTTACCCTAGACCTGGGACTGCCACGTCCTTCTCAGGCTCCTTTATTCCCCCGGCTTTCTCTGCTCTTTGAGCAACTCCTGTGCAGCCTGTGGAAGGACTGAGCTGGTGATGCAGCCAGGGATCTATTCCCAGCTTTGTTCCCCAACTGTGTGACCCCAAGCAAGTTCCCCAACCTTCCAGGGATCGAGGAAAATAAAAAACAGACTTCCAAGCATCGCAAGGGCCCTTTCCAGTCCTCACAGCCCGAGAGATTCTGTGGGCTTTGGAGAGTCCTCTCCTTCGGCCACCAGGGGGAGGATGGTGGGCCGTTTCCTTTGCCTTGGACTGAAGCAGGCCGGATGTGGGCTGACCCTGAAGAGCCGGCCGCAGAGATGGGGAACCCACAGTGGGAACTGATGGGGGCTTCCTCAGCAGGGGTCACGTGTACAGCACCCACGCGCTAGGTACAGCAGCCAGCTCGAACTCAGGTCTTTTTCTACAAGTAGGAACCTCATGCTTTACCCTGCTGCTTCCCAGTTGGAAGGGACCTTTACTCTGTCACCGCGCCACTGTAACCCAGTCTGGCCCTAGCAGGTGCCCTCTCAGATGCAGCACAGGTCAGGTTACCCAAGTCTTGCTGTCCCTTGGCATCCTCAGGGGACTGGTTCCAGGACCATCTTCCAACCTAAGGATACTAAGATCTGAGGATCCTTAAATTCCTTGTAGAAAATGGAACAGTATTTGCATATAACCTACCTACACTTTCTTGTATACCTTTGTCTTGGGGGCAGTTACTGGGGACTGAGCCTGGGGTCTTCACTCTGAGATACCCTCAGCCCATGTAGAATTTTGATTTTGAGACAGGATCTCATTAAGTCACTAAGTTGCCAAGGCCAGGCTTGAATTTATTATGATCCTCCTGCTTCCGCCTTCCAGAGTGCTGGGATCACAGTCCTGAGCCACGGGGCCTAGTCTCTTGAATACTTCATATCATCTCCAGATTATTTACAATACCTAATATATTGTAAATGCTATGTAAAAAGCTATTATGCTGTACTGTTTCAGGAATCATGGTAAGAAAAATAGTTGTGTATGTTCAGTACAGACACAATTTTTTTTCCAAATATTTTTTTACTCCCTTGCCCTTACCCCACTTTAGTACTGGAGATTAAAACTAAGATCTTCACACTGAGCTCCAGCTCCAATAATTTTTTATTTTTAAATTTCTTTACTTTAATTTCTTTATTTATTTTATTCTGAGGCAAGGTCTCACTAAGTTACTAAATTATCTGGGCTGGGCTTGAACTTGTGATCCTCCTGCCTCGGTCACCTAGAGTGCTAGGATTACAGACCTCTTCAACCACGTAGCTTGTATATTTTTGATCTGTGACTCAAGTTTTTTCCCCTATTATCCATTCTGAAAAGTTTTGAGTGGTCACTGGTACTTCCCTAGGCGAGGTGCTAAAAGAAATATGAAAATAAAATGATAGAAGTAGAGAATGTTGAATGGATTAGAAAGGAGAGAGAATCAGGACCAAGAAACGCCCACACCAGGCTCCAATCAGAAGGGTGAGAAGGGTGAGTCCGTGAGGCCCTTTCTGAGCCTCTGTCTCCTCAGCTGCGGAACGGGACTAACGCTGCCCCCAGAGCCGTGCATATGAGTCACAGGGGATAACCTATGTGAGGCACGTGGCAAACTGTCCAGGGTTGGATGCTTATGTTACTGACCTTGCCCTCAAGTGGCTCGAGTCCCACTGCCATAACCAAACCTCCAGAGTCCTGTGCTGCCTCCCCACCCTCTCTCCCCGCCTGGGCATCACAACTTCAGTCTAGCATGCGCACTTCCAAGGAGGCCGTTCTGCTGCAGTCTCACCATGATCCATGCACCCAAGCTTCAAAGCTCACGAAAAGCCTCCCTGCTGCTTCCGAAGCCAAGGCCAACCCTCTTCCAGTATCTGACACTAGCATATGCTGCATTTCATTAGCAAGCTCCTCGTCCATAATGCTCAGGTAGGACTTCCTGAGGTGAGAAACCTTATACCTGGTACAGATATACGTATGCTCGTTCCCCCACCCCAAGGCCTTTCCTCCTCCTGTCCCTCCTCCCTCCCCTCTGAGTTCACTCGGTAACACTGGCCCCCAGGAGCCTTCGCATCTCTGTCCTCCCATCCAGGTTTGCCCTCTCTGTCTGTTTCCTAGGTCTCATCACCGTAACAGCGTTGCATGGTGCCCAAGGACAGGAATTGTTTTTAGGCAGAACTTGGTGCCTGCTGGGGTTTGACTGTGTCCCACAAAAGTTTATGTATTGGAAATTTAATCCCCCAGTTCTTATGTTACTGACATTCAGAGGTAAGGCCATGGGGTGGGGTGGGGGGGGGGTAATACGATTAGATAGGGACACAAAAGCAAAGGTTCTGTGATGGCATTCGTGGCTTGATAAGAGCCAGCTGAGTTGATGCTCTGAGCCATGTCATGGTGTAGCAGGAAGGCCCTTACCATTCACATACTGGTGCCACCTGCTTAGAAGTCTCAGCCTCCTGAATCATGAACTAAATAAACCTCTATCCTTTATAACTTAGCTGGTCTCAGGTATTTTGTTTCAGCAATAGGAGACAAAGACAGTACTTTCAGAGATTAGCCCTGTGGATTACCCCTTTTAAGTGGGACCTGATAACCAGGCAGGAAGGCCTACAGTCCAAGCATCTGGAAAGCTGAGGCAAGAGGATCACAAGCCCAAACCCAGCCTGGCCAACTTAGCAACTTAGTAAGACCTTGTCTTAAAATCAAGAATAAAAACTGGCCTGAGGATGCATGTAGTTTAGTGCAAAGGCACTGGGTTGGATCCCAAGTATCACAAAATAAATGAATAAATAAGTAAATAAATGTATAGGATCTGAAATATGTAGGGTAGGTTGTAGGAATAAGGTAAGCCACAAAGAAGAATAGATTTGAAAAGGCAAATTAACCTACTTTCTAGCGTGGACTACATTTTTCTTTCCATGGATTTCAAATTTTAGTATAAAAGATTCAGATACCTGCATTTTTAAGTTATAATGATTCATCCCTTTTCAATACCTGAGATTGATATAATTCCAGTCCAAGTGAAAGTAACTTGGAGTTTTGGTTAGTTAGGGATTAACTTAGAGATCTGAGGCTTGGTTACTCATGGGTTAATGTAGAGATCTTTTGGTTATAGCGATTAGTGCAGCCCTGAACCAAACCTCTGAGACCTCATGAGTTATCTGAAGCAGGGGTACTCGCTCCTGCTCCCCACTGCTTCTGCTCACTCCAAAGCTGCCCTCCAACAACCTACCATGGAACAAGTACCTCACATGTTGGGGACCTCTGACCTAAAGCCATCTCTCGAATGAATAAATAAATGCCCACAAACATACATATGTAAACACAGGCATCTCTCCCTAGAGAAGGCTGATGGGCCTAAGATAAAGTGGAGTGGTGGTGGGTGTGAGGTGGAGCCCAGAGGCTTAAAAATAGTATTCCAGGGGAGCAGGAGCAAAGAGATCAACCAGGACCATCTGTGAAGATGTGCCCAGGCTGCCATCCACTGCGGAAGGGCTGCGGGTGCAGCCCTGACTCTGCGCTGTCCACAGTGAGCGCCATCTTCCCAGAGGGGGCAGTGTTGCTGCTGCGAGGCAGCAAGGCCTGTGCGCGGCCTCTGCCAGCACACCAGCCTGGCCCAATGTAAACAGATCGCCCAATCAAAACACCTAATTAGAGGGCACAGTGGAGCCAGGAAGTGGGCTTTGTTGTTGGCTCCAAAGCCAGCGCACAGCAAGTTGCCAGCACCTCCCAGACCAGTCACAACTGGTTTCAGACTGGACTGAGCCTCCCTGCTGAGGACAGAGGCTGAGGACAGAGAAGCAGCCAGCATCTCCTCCAGGAAGACCACAGAGGAAGATGCTCCTTGGTGCAACACAACACTACGCTAGGATCCCCTCGGCGACATACTACCTAATTCATAGGATAAAGATGCACTCTGGGATGATGAGGCAGGCGGATTGCAAGTTCAAGCCTAGCCTGAATAATGTTGCATCTTGGTGAGACTGTCTAAAAATCAAAACAAAATCAGTAAACTGGGGATATAGCTCAGTGTGAAGGCCCTGGGCTGGACCCCCAGTTCCACACACACACACACACACAAGGGACTAGATGAGACTAGAGGGGCCAGGTGTCACTTAAAGGCCCGTGCTCCTGGCCAAGCACTGAAATCGCCGGGGTATTTATTTCCCAGTCAGTGAGAGGCAGGGGAGTGCTGTGAGCAAAGTGACCCCACCGGGGCTCCTGGCAGTTCTGCCCCCCGCAGGTGTCTGTCCCCGGAAAGGCCCTGGACTCCTGATGCCCACCCACTTCCACTCACTCACCACCTGGTCAGTGCTTAGGAACCTTTCCCAGGCACACTGGTGGAAAATGGGTCTCCGCCGCTTCCTCTCTAAGTCCTATGGCTGTTTCACATGCACGCGCACTTCTCCTACCATCCTAAGACGATGACAAATGGAACGGGCACCACACTCTGACCGGAGGAGTGCAGGGGCCACACGTTCAGGAGACTTGTCCCCCCTGACACAACAGAGAGGGAGCTTGGACCAGCACGGGAAAATGCAAACCCTGAGCGTCACCCTCCTGACACCCGAAGCGTGGGTCTCAAGGCTCTGCTGGAAGTGGACATGGTGAATGCAGAACTAGGGTGGCACCCACCAGCAGAATCCAGCCAAGTCTGGAACCAGTTTCTCTACGGTTATTTCACAATACCCTTTGGAGAAGAATGTGTTTTTTCTTTCTTTTAAAGGACAGATGGAAACCAGGCATGGCAGTGCATGACTGTAATCCCAGCACTCTGGGAGGCTGAGGCAAGAGGATCACAAGTTCAAGGCCAGGCTGGGCTACATAGTGAGACCCTGCCTAGAAAGAAAGGAAGACAGAGAGAGAGAGAGAGAGAGAGAAAGAGAGAGAGAGAGAGAGAGAGAGAGAGAGAGAGAGAGAGATTGAGAGATTTGCTGGCCTCTTGTTTCACAGACGGTGTGACTGTAATCAAGTGCCCATAGCACACTATAGCACTGGCTGAGGGGTCTCTTGGTTGCTTTGGGGGTATAGATCAAAAGCACAGCTGGGTGCAGCTGAGGATACATGCTATCTGTAAGTGTAGAAGCCCCGTGCCTGCCCCACCAGCCTGAGGAATATGCCACAACTAAAGAAGGAAGCTGTGCACCCTGCCAGCGGGCTTTCCTCAGCAACGGACCTCCAGCGCTGGTGAGCGAGCCTGCGTCAGCCGGGCAGCCAGGAGTTGTACTAATTAACACGACGAATAGGGTAGGAGAACCTGACTGGGAGCCTCGGCTCTGCAATTTGCCACGTGGTGCATAGGGTAAAGCTATTGGGCATTAGGATCTCCTCTAGAAAGTGAAATAAAATAAATAATGGGATGATAATGACGACCTCACAAAGCTAGAAGAGAGCAGAGAGTCAGACCCTCAGACTTGGACTTGAACACCGTTCTCCTGCTGACGCCGCCCTGGGTAATTTACCGATGGCAGCTAACCCTCGGTTTCTCTTCTGACACAGAGGGTAGCAACAGTACACAGAGCGCTGCTGGCGGTTTTGCACCGCGTTCACATGGGCACTCAATAAACCTTCCTGGTCAGTACACCTGTGCACTCCAGGAGGCTGGAGCAGGAGTATCACAGGATCAAGCCCAGCTTGGGACCTCAGCAAGGTCCTGTCTCAAAAAAAAGGGTGGGGGGGTGGAAGAAGTGGGGGGTGGAGACATAGTTCATCACTCCCTGTTCAGTTCTAGTACTAGGGGAAAAAAATAAAAACAAAACTTCTCCACTCAACTTC
Organism: Ctenodactylus gundi; assembly: GCA_004027205.1. Taxonomy (NCBI): domain Eukaryota; kingdom Metazoa; phylum Chordata; class Mammalia; order Rodentia; family Ctenodactylidae; genus Ctenodactylus; species Ctenodactylus gundi. The sequence continues at coordinate 232,108 of PVKB01001388.1, forward strand.
TAGATTTAAGCGCCAAAGCGCAATGCCAAGTGCAAAGTGTTGCGATTATCTGCGAGGCTGTGCACGGCGTTGCTGAAGCATGAAGTGCTTTGCATACAGCAAGTGCATCATAATTATCTGCTACACGTAATTATAGCATCCATACAAGCAGTTCCACTCGGGAATTCAGCTCGGAGATTAGTATCATTTGCAATAACGACATTCCAGGCTGCCAGACTCACAAATTACAGCAGCTAACGACACGCAGTGTATGATTTAGCCATATCTCAGGGGAGGGGCTCCGATGACAGCGAAGGCCACAAGGGATATGACCTGAGTACTGGGGATGTGTCAGCAGAGGATTCTTCCTCTCGTGGGGACAACAACTGTACTGCCATGTGTAGTCTGTGGCATTCAAGTGCAAGGGCTGCCGGGAGACCAGGAGAACGCAGAGCGTCCTGGGCTGTCTGAGGCACAAAGACGCTGTCCACGTGAACGCGAGGAACTTCGAGACTTGCTTTCCCTCCACCCTTCCTATTCCTTTGCTACCAGCCAAGAGCTTTTTCTTTTCCCCCAGGACTGAGAATCAAACCCAGGGCCTTCACACTGAGCTATATCCCCAGACAATTTTTATTTCTGATTTTGAGACAAAGTCTTGCTGAGTTGCTAAGTTGCCCAGGCTGGACTTGAACTTGGGATCCTCACCCCTCAGCCTCCCAGAGCGCTGGGATTTCGGGCCTAGACCACTGGACCTGGCAAGAGATTTGTTACATGGCAAACTGGTATTAAGAACTAGTGTGTGACTATGACTAGGGGGCTCAGGGTCCTAAGAGCTTTTAGTTGAGTGAGGAGTGGACTCTTCAGCCTCCCATCCCTGTGGCCCTTGGAATGACCTTTCACAGGGTTGTTTCTTGTTCTGGGATCAAAATGTACTGTGGGTAAGGAGGAAAAGGACAAGATTGGAAATGTCAAGAAATGCTTAGATCTAAACTATTCAGTCCAGTGAAAAGAAAGCTACCCCGAGACTAAATGGCACCTAAGAGCCCACTCCAGGTTCTCAGTAGGCAAAGGGCAGGCAGGGGGAAGCAGGTGCCGCACGAGGGGGCTGGGTTATGGGCGTTCTTTGAAAGGAGGCAGCTGGCAAAAGTCAAGGCCGAGAGCAGATCGTCGCCAAACCCAGACGATGTGATGCAGGGTCTCGTTGTTCTCTCCTCTCTATTTTTTTGTGAATTTTGGTCATTTCCACAATTAAAAGTTGAGACAATGGAAAAAGGGCAGCTGCTACTCAACTCCAGCCTTCTGCCAGGCACAGGATGAAAGTCTGGACTTGCCCACACCCGACTTTTTGAAATTATTTCGCGCTGTTTTTTTCCCACACTGGGGATGGAATCTCAGGACCTGCTCTTGCTGCTAGGCACGCGCTTTTGCCTCCCTGGGCCTTTTTATTTTCAGATAGGGTTTCACCAAGTAGCCCAGGCTAGACTTAGGTTTGTGAGCCTCCTGCCTCAGCCTCCTGAGTAACTGGGATTAGAAGCACATGCACCCATATCTAGCTGGAATGACGGATCTCCTCAGTTTCAAACCGCTGTGTGCGGAGGTTGGTGTACTTGTTACTTGCCAGCACAAGGTAGTCCCGGTTTTGTAGGATCTGAGGACCGAATATGTGCGGAGCTCTTTCCCGGTTAATGATTTCATGCCCAACAGCTAATTGTTTACCTGGTGTCACACGGTGTTCGGTGATCTTTACCTACACTGTGCCACTATTCCTTGCAACAACAGAGTCACTATTTTCCCCCCTGTGGTTCTGAGGATTAAGCTCAGGGCCTTCACACCGAGCTACATTCCTGGCCCATTTTAATTTTTTGCTTTTCAGACAAAGTCTTGCTAAGATGCTAAATTACCCAGGCTGGGCTTGAACTTGGAATCCTCCGGCCTCAGCTTCCCAGAGTGCTGGGATTACAAGCCCACGCCACCAGGCCCAGCTGTGAAGACACTCTTATGTTAGCTGATCTTTACCACAACCAGCCCATTATTACCACCCCCAATGCACAAATGGGGAAATGGAGGCTTAGAATAAACAGCCGGTCCAAGGAAATACAGACCGGAAGTTGCCCAGGATTTGAACCCAGGTAGTCTAACTCCACTCAGCCCCTCTCCGCCTGTGTGCGAAGTCTCAATGTTGGCAACTCCTCCTCGTTCTTTCCAGCGTGAAGAGCTCTAATGTTTTCATTGTACCTCTAGAGAGAAAACTTTCCAACAGGCTGTGGCCTCAGTGCCTCTGCCTGGACCTTCTCCAGCTCGGCTTTTATCTGTCACTGTGCAGGCGCCCAGACCACCCAACATCCCGGCAGGTGCTCACCCTGCTGTTTATAAAGAACTGTAAAAACCAGTCATCTCGCTGTGCTGTCACAGCAGTTCCAACAGCGGGGTGGCGGAGGGGAGCTCCGCAGGCCAGCCACCGTCCCAGGTCACAGAGCTGCATGTCAGGGACCTCTAACTCTGAGGTGTTTCTCTCCCCTCCCCTACCTGCTGTTGCTTCTCGGTACTGAGCTCAGCCTGGGTGCCCTCAGGGCGCCCAGCACAACAGCCCCACAGCCGGGGGACTCTCTGGGGCCCTCATGCCGACTCTGCAGAGTCTGGGGTCATTCATTCCTCCAGTTGATTCCCAAGGCACACGCTCTTGCGAGGTGACTGGAGAGGCTCTCTTAGCTGCTGGCTTCCAACTTTCCTCCCATCCCACAATGCCCAGTTTTCTTCTTAAGAGAACCAACGTTCTCCTAAGAAGCTACATCTGTATTTGAGAGTATGTAGATTGTTTAACCTTGGTTGACTTTCAGAAAAGACTCTTGGAACGTGTCCCTAAGCTTGAGGCTCCTCTAGATTCCCCCACGCTAGAGCTGAAAATGCTAATGGGTAGCAGAGGTCTATAATCCCAGCACTCTAGGAGGCTGAGGCAGGAAGATCATAAACTCAAGCCCAGCCAGGGAAATTTAGAGACTTAGTGAGACTGTCTCAAAATCAAGAATAAAGATACACCTGTAATCCTAGCACTCAGGAGGCTGAGGCAGAAGGATTGCCATGAGTTTGAGGCTAGCCTGGGCTACAGAGAAAGATTTTGTCTTAAAAAACAAAACAAATAAATGAATAAAACAAAGATTAAAAACTGGCTGGGGAGGAATGTAGGTCGGTGTGATTCTTCGTACTGAAAAAAAGAAAAGTATCTGAAACTTAGAGATGAGATCTCCCAGCTTCGCTGCACCCCACCTTCCTGATGCCCCCACCAAAATATGTAGTGAACATACTGATTCACTTCTTTCTTCTGTTCTGTGACTATCAAGTCTGTGCAGCCTTCCCCACAGTAGCCAGCGTCATTCAAGGGCCCCGCACCCGTGCCCCCAGCCCGGACACTCATCTTTGTCTCACAATGAGCTATCCTCTCATTTCCTTCTGTCAGAGCTGCTGTTTTATGTCCACACCATCTTCCGCTGAGGCCGGAAGAATCATCCTGAAATACTAACCTGGAATCTTCCAGAGGTCCTCTGGGTCCCTGGCTGATCTTCCTGCCCTGACCCCCATAACGTCACCTCTGCTGCAGCCAGAGGCCCCTGAGGCTGCCCGGTCACACTCTCCAGGCTTCGGCCACGTGCCCTTTCTGCGTCATTCACCCCCTCCTCTCCGCCTCACGAAACTAAAGGATGACTCTAAGACTAAGCTAGCACTTTGTCTTTTTTGCAGAAAACTTCCAGAACTCCCTCTCCAGCTCCCATCTCCGTCCTCCATACCCTCCTCCACTTTCCTTATCTATATCCCCAAGGACTGTTCAGTTCCTTGGAAAGCAGCCTCTATGTCTGCTTAGCTTTGTGCCTTCAGAACTGCACATACAGCAAATGCCCTGAAATATACATAAAATACATACAAAATGAAAAAAAAGTCTCCTGTGCTCCCTGCCTCAGAGTAGCCTTCCAAGGTCTCACAGCACCTCTTCGCAGTATAATTAGCACCCCCTAGTCTCTCTCTTTCTCTCTCTCCCTCCCTCCCTCCCTGCCTTCAGTACGCAGGACTGGACTCTGAGTCTTTACGCCAAGCTACATCTCCAACCTACCATTTTTTAGAATTTTATTTTGACCTGGGGTCGCGGGGTCATTTTTTATTTTGCGACAGGAGCTTGCTGAGTCACTGATTTGCCCAGGTGAGCTTGAACTTGCAGTCCTCCTGCCTCGGCCTCCGGGAGTGCTGGGCTTATTGGCCTGTACCATGGGGCCCGGCTCAGCCATTATCTCCACTAATTTTCTTCTACATCCATTTTTATTGGGAGCGTTCATCTCCAGTACAGCCTGCGAACTTGAACTTCCGGGGGACACAGTCCTGAGCACAAGGCCCAGAACACAGTGTTTCATGCACTGGTAGGAGGAAGTGACTCCCAGGTCCCTGCTCTCCCTGCCAACGTTAATCACCCAGAGGTGCATCCTCCACCTCAGATAGCTCCGCCCACCTACCTCCCACTTCCCTGCGGGCTCCCATCTTAGGAGATCCTCCCTCGTCTACCCACTCCTGCTGAAATTCACCACCAAAAGAACTCTGTGTCACCCACAGATGTTTGATTTCACTTCGAAGTTCCTTTCGCACAAGTGGCCACGCTCACCCCTAGCCACTCTTACTACTCCACCTCCAGATCACGTTTCTTGCATTCTATCAAGGTGGGCAAAGGGGCGTCCCCTCCACACCCATCTGTCCACTCCTCTCTGCTGAGCATCTAAGCACGACAAGGCTGTGTGCCAGGCTTGAGGAAATGTGTCCATGGCCCACACATAAGCTATTGTCCTCAAGCAGCACACTGGAGGCTGGAGACGTGCTAAGCAGGTGAGGCTGACGCTTGTGACTGCGCGCTCCCGGGCCATGTAAGTGCACGGTGGGTCACCAAGAAGAGGAGGCCACCTCTGCTCACAGAGGGGGCTGGTGTGGGCTGGGCCTTGAAGGATGAGTGGAATTTTGCCATCAGACCGGAAGAGAGAAGGAATGGCACCTGCGAGGTGGGGGAGGGAGTGAAGGTTCAGGAGCTACAAGGCAGGAAGGGTGTGGCTTACCACTAGATTTTCTCAATAAAGGAAATACTTCATTTTCAAAAGCTTGTGGGCCAGTAGTATTACTTCTGTAAATATAGAAAGGTATCCTGATCACAGCCATCTCTCCACCGATTGCTAGAAAAAAAGCCAGACGCTCATCCAAAAAAAGGCTATGGAAAGAGCCTTAAAAAGAATCCATTCTTTCACCCAAGCACATCTGACACATTTCTACTGTCTGTGTGGCACTGGGGTTGTCATCCCCGCATCCCATACTGCCGACTGTCTGGGATGAAAGGTTCTTTGATGATCTGTGTTGAACCCAAAGAGCCTCCACAATCCTTGGTGCACAGTAAGCCCCGCCGGCCCCTGCTGGGGCAGGTTCAGCTACTGGTCAGGAAGCGCAGCAGGGCACTGCCTGCCCCTGCCAGCCAGAGGCTCAGGGGCTGATCTAGCTTGTGATCTCATTCCTTGGAAAGACATATTTTTTTAGAGCAGTAAAAAAAATCTCAGTGTTTTAAAAGCTGAAAAACAAAGACCTTTGTACGAGCTGAGTGGGGAGATTGGGGGTGACAGAAAGGGCTGCTTCTCCAGGCTCCTCCACAGGGCTCTGGGCCGGCAGGTGCCAGGGAGGGCACAGTTCCATGTGTCCCCTCCTAGCCAATCTGGCTACCCTGCAGGCCTGCTGCCCTGTCCCAGTCTGAGCGGCACACTCAGACATGATCACAGCCACACTATACGCTCACACACAGCTAGACACACATACTCAAATACACAATTCACAGGATATGATTATACAGATACACAGCCAACAAAGACAAACACACTCATGTCCATGTGCTCACATACCACACAGTCACACACAGGCACACCCTCAGCTGTATGTGCACACACACACACACACACACACAGCATGCAGGCACAACCTATGCCCACACTTGTGGGTGCACACAGCGATCACAAGCCCACACGTGCACACACTTACGTAGTACAAGCTCGCACGCTCACAACACATTCAGTGTGAGCCGTTAAGGCAGCAGCATTCACATTTTCCATCCATTGGTGGTTTCAAAACAGGAAGCCGCAGGCGAGGGGAGGGGCTGATGAGGCATGAGCGTCTGCGGAGGCCAGGTGCACTGGCCAGACTCTAAAGGGACACCTCGCAGGTGCTGTGTCTTTTTCACAGGCGGAAAAGCTGGGCTGCATGAGGCCCTGACTTGGCCTGGGTCCCACGCAGGACCAGCCCTGGATGGGAAGGCTTGCTAGCCCGTCTGATGTGGCTGCCCACAGCAAAGTACATTTCTGCTTTAGCCAAGGGTTTTCTGGCAAGAAGAAATTCCCTCCCAGTTGGCATTCTCTCCTGCAGTAAGTGCTTCTCTAAGAGCCCCCCGGACTCGCTCCTGGGAGCCCGCTCTGTCTCACCCCGGCACCCCTCACTCGGCTGTGTCCTTTGCAATGGGAACATTCATCTTTCCTGCTCTGCCCATCGTCAAATCCTTGTAGAACCCTGTGTTTTGCAGAGTTCTTTCATTACCAGCCTCTCTAATACCAGAGAGGAGACTGGCGGGATACAGATGAGAAAGCTGAGCGCAAAGGGACTGAGTTACTTGTGCCAGGATCTCAAAAGCAGACTGTGGTAACCCAACTCGTCACTCTCAGAACGATCGTAACCTGTGTCTCTCGGCTCTAAATGCCGGGCACAACTAAGACAGCGTCAGCAGGGCTGGAGCAAGCCCCCGGCATGACAGTGATGTCGTAGGAGACAGAGGGCCTGAGAGGCAAACAGCAGGACCACCGCAGGCTAAGGCAGCTAGGCTTGGTGTGCATGGTGACGGCACTGCCTCACCCCAGGGTGCGCACATGGTGCGCCGCACCACACCCACGCACACCCACACACACACACCCACACACACACACTAAAGTGGAGCTGGCCTGGCTTCTCCACTTATGTCCTTTAATTGCCTGAGGTGGTTTCCATAGCCTACAGACAATGACTGAGAGGAAACTGTGGTTAGAATGTCATTTCTAGGGGTGAATGACATCTCTACTGGAACTTCTCTTTCTCTATGAGCAAAGCAATTAAAGACCTCTTTCCTCCATAGTGTCTCTGCAAAGGAAAGTGACCTCCAGGCTCTGGAGCTGAGGGGACGCCTCCGCGCTGGTCTCCTGCCCTGGAAGGTTCTGGAAGGTGGGGAGGGTATGCATGCCGACCGCCCAAACCTGCCTAAGATAGAGATCTAGTGGTAAACAACAAAGCACAAGAGGAGGAGGCGACCCGGTGACCCCGTGCACATGGCTGGAAGGGGGCAAGAGGGGACCACAGAACGAGACTAGGCGGCGTGGCACGGGCCAGCGTTTCCACTGCCTGGCCATGGCCTTGTCCCACCCTGTTCCTCCTTCTAGAGCTTAGTACTAACCAGCTGGGACCCGCAAAGTGGGACAGCAGAGGCCACAGGAAAAGGAGCAGGCTGGCCTCAGGAGACACCCTGGAATTTCCCTTCCTGGAGATCTTCAGGACAGAAACCAGAGGCCTCGCTGCTTGGGGGGACTGCTTCCTCTTCTCCTTGGCTCATTTTGCTTCTTCTGTCTGAAACGTTGCCTAACTATGTCCCTGTTTCTCCTAGTACCACTCTTTACTTAAAAGCATCCCTTGGCCCTCCCAGGCTAGACGGCTCCCCAAGGTCAGAGACAGCGATCAGGGAGTCACTCGCTGACTGACAAGACTGACAAGCGACAAGAATCTGTGGGAGGAAGCAGATGTCTGCGATGACCCGGGAGCCCCGTCAGCCCCGGTGGCGTCTGGGCATCTGTGGTGGCAGCACTGCCTCTGCTGAGAAGCCGGGTGGCAGTACGCAGGATCGTGCTCCATCATCAGACTGGCGAGGCCAGATCCCAGCTTGGGTGAGGTGGGGTGGCCGGGTTCCTGAGGCAGAGTCCTCCCAGGGTAGTGGAAACCCTGAAGTGGGGCGAAATACCAACAGATTGCTGCTGGAATATGGCGGGGAGTAGGGAACGGTGGAACAGGGCTGCCGAGTCCAAGGGGGCCCTGAGGCAGCCGGGTCACCGAGTCTGGGGAGCTCATGGTCCTGGGACGACGACGTTAGGGACGAAGAGGAGCAAGCACTCCCTGCTTCTAGCTCTGTGCTCTCCCAGTCAAGCATCCCTAGCTTCGGGATTCCAGCAGCTCAGGTTTCTACTCCAAGATTTAAAATACGCAGGAGTAAGTGAATTCTATTCCACCCGTCCTGCAGTGTAGGAGGTTGGAACCCATTTCATCAGCTGACTTAGATCTTACTTGAGGGATTAGAAGGGAAGCAGCTGAGACCTGTTGCCATTCCCGGGGCAGCATTCCGAGGTACATCCACAGTCACCCATCAGTACACACCCGACAGTAGCGTGAGCTGTTGTGCAATGCAAGTTTTTTTCTTTTTTGTTTTAATTTGCTTTTGGCTTCAGTGGCTGAAAGACTTAAGGGATACGTTCGTAGGAGAATCAAATTTAAAAATTCTACAACTTGCTTTTAGAGAAAAGATAACACACGAAAGTATTCTATGAACTGAAAGCAAGTTGAATATATTTTTATGCACAAATTTCTGCAGAAATCTGCATTGCATCACAATTTCACTCCTGAAAGTATCTGGAGGTTAAAGCCAACTTGAATTCCTTAACTTTATTTATGGAAAATAACTCTTTGTCATTTTGTAACATGAAAACAGCTAATAACTTGGAAGTATTTTTACAGGATTGGTGTTTATTTTGATGACAGAAGATCCATTTATATGAAAAGATGCATTTTGAAGTAAGCAGCATTTAAATGCCCTAAGAATGATCTGTTTGAAGTTAGTTTACCAATTACCATCCTCTTATCTCATTTACACCATTATTATTTCCAAGTAATAAAGAATTTCTGCAAAACAGAAACCTAATTACCTTAACTTCACCTTAAATGTAGCATAGCTAAACTTTTATTTTTAAAAAGCATCCAAAGATATTTGTCAAAAAAAGTCAACAAAGATACCTGACTCATCAAGCCCATAGTGGCGTTCAGTACCTCAACTCAAGGTGGCCTCGATTCACCTGCCCCAAGCTTATGCCCCTCCTCATGCTTGGGCCATGGTGGCACTCATCTTCTGCACTGGGGTGGACTTTAAGCATGAACGTGGAAGAAAAAGATGGCGTCAATTCAATCCCTAGCCTGCCGTGCACAGGGCAAGCTCTTCTGCCTCAATAAGCATCAGTTATGTTCTGGGTGTAATGAGAACAATAATACCACCAAACTACGGATCACTTTATGAACACGATAAAATAAAAAATGGAACACTTGGCTTTCTTTGCACATGGCACTCACTGCCGGAACTCTGTGTCCCTGGGTTCCACAACGTCCACTCAACCATCTATAAAGAAAAAATATTTTTTAAAAAAATTGCATCTAAGCCTGGCTCAGTGGTGTAGGCCTGTAATCCCACCATTCTGGGAGGCTGAGGCAGGAGGATCACAAGACTGAGCCCAACCTGGGCAATTTAATGACTTGCTGAGACCCTGTTTCAAAATAAAATTTTAAAAAAGAGCTGGGGATGTACCTCAGTGTGAAGGCCCTAGGATTGATTCTCCCAGTACAGGGGGAAAATGCATTTGTACAGAACAACTATGGACTTTTTTCTTAACATTATTGCCTTCTTGACCATACAGCATCATAACTATTTACACAGTATGGCTACTGTATTAACTGTTATAAGCAACCAAGAGTTGGTCTTAACTGTGTAGAACGATGTGGATAGGTTGTATATAAATCCTACTATTTTACATAAAGGACCTGATAGGCCAGATTTTTTTTTTTTTCTGGTTCTGGGGCTTGAACACAGGACCTTCACTCTGAGCTATATCCTTAGACCCTTTTCATTGTTCATTTGAGACATGGTCCCATTAAATTGCCTAGGCTGGGCTGGAACTTGCAACTCTTGCATCAGCTTCCCAGGGTACTGGGATTACAGGGCCTGCGCCACCAGGCCAGGCTATCCACAGATTTTTTGATAACTATAGCATTCCCATCTTGTAATTACAGATTCAATACAGATGAAAAAGTCACTGAATTATTTTTTTCTGGCCTCTCAATCCACTCTAAAGCCAAGCGGTAGCTCCTGCCTATCCTAGCTGCTATTTCCTACAATCAGGTCTTTCAGCCTTCCTTTGCCACCAGTCATGGCAGCATTCAGGGGGTAGCACTCAGTACCACTCTTCTCTGTGCGACAGATGCCAGGCACCAAGTAGACACTCAGTAAATATTTATTGAGTGAATAAAACAAAATGGAAGCAAATGGCATCTGCACAAACGTCGGGCGTAAGGAGGATCTGGCTTCGCTGAAACGTAACCCGTGCCGTAGCTCTTCCAAAAACCAGCTATTTCTGGGTGGAAATGCTGATCAGCTACTGTGGCAGACGTGATGAAAGCAGAAGAAATCAGGGGACTGAGTCTAGAATCCTGCCACCTCTCCGTGAAAGACAAATTATCTACCTTATGGGTAAATGCCTTTATTCATTTATTTATTATTATTTGTGGTACTGAGAATTGAACCCAGGCCTTCACACCAAGCTACATTTCCAGCCCATCTTTATTTCTGATTTTGAGACAGGTTCTCCCTACGTTTTTGCTAAATTGCCCAGGCTGGGCTGGAACTTTCCATCCCCTGGCCTCAGCCTCCCACAGTGCCTGTACCCCTGGGCCTGGCTAAGGCCAGAAAACTTGAATATAAATGTGATACACTTTCTTTTTTTGCCACTGCCCAGCCCCCACAACAGACACCTCCCTTTGCATTAAGTCAATTCGGAACATAGAAGATAAAGATTGTCAATTTGCCAAATCAGAGAACAAGCAGAGCTGCAAATTTATTCCTACGTGAGGAAAGAAACATCTTGAAAGACAGGACTGATGCCTTCCTTTAGCACAGCAGAGTTCGGAAACTGACTTATGTGGCTTGAGGATCAAAGGAGAGTGGGAAGGCAATGTGAAGGAAGTGGAGGGGGCTTAAGTGCTGGCTGTATACCATGCAGCGTCATAGGTACCTGATATCAAACACAACACTCAAAAGGCCTCAGAGATAAATATTACCAGCCCCATTATATTGACAGGGCAATTGCGACTTGATGAGGTAAGTAAGCTAGACAGGGTCAAATGATGACAAGTTATGTTTTGGTTTTGTTCTGCTTTTGTGGGGGACTGGTGATACTGGGGATTGAACCTAGAGCCTTCACACTGAACTACCCCCCAAACCTATAATAATAATAATAATAGTAACGGTAGTAATATTAATAATAGTAATTATGATTGAGACAAGGTCTCCCTAAATCCCTAAGTTACTTACTAAATTGACTGGGCTGGGCTTGAATGTGGGATCCTCCTGCCACTGCCTCCCTCGGGGCTGAGACTGTGCCTGTGTACTCTTTCCTGGCTCACCTCCCACCTTCCGCCGCTTCCTGCTTCTTCCCAACCATCACCTTGACCACAGCCCTTGCTCTTCTGCATAACCCTAGACCTCAGGTTCCTTGGTGATGCCACTTCTTGGCTGGTATTTTGCTTATATTCCCACTGAGAGCCAGTCCACCCTTCTCCTGGGGTACCTTCCCCCTCTTCCTCCGGGAGGGAGAACACCTCCTTTGCCTTTACACAGCCTCTCCCAAATCCTCAGTCCCATTTTCCCTCTGGCTAACTCACTCTAACTTGACACTTCACTAATACCGCTTCTCCTAAATTACCTAGTAGTTATTTGTGTCACTGAGTAATGATGGCTAATATTCATGGAGTATTTAGATGCTGATCGAAATTCTATAAAATCATTCTAACTTACAGATGCGGCTCAGTGTAAAATTAATAGCCTGGGGTCACTAGCGGTGAGAATTCACATCACTCTGCAGTGCCTGGCGGGCTGCCTGAGTGCCATTCTTTCCAGACCTCTCAGCGGCTCCTCCTAGCACGAGCCCTCCTTTGCTTTGCTCTCTGCCCTTTGTGAACATCACACCCTTTGGGGTTTCTCCATTTCTGCATCTCTTTGTACACCCCCATCTCCATGGGCCCTTTAGCGGCCATTATTCTTAGGCATCTGTCCAGTCTCTCTCCACACAATCTGTTCTCTCGAGATCTGTGGGCCTCAACATTCTCCACACCAGGGGCTGGGTTAGTTGAAGACCCTTCTTCCAAGGTTGGGGGGAGGGTACTAGTTTTTCAAAGTTCTTCAACTATGGCTTTGAAATGACAGCAGTAGCAGGAGGGGAGCTGGGAATGAAGCCCTGCCTCCTGTCAATCAGAAGCAGCATTATAACCTAATAGAAGTGCGCTGACAGGAGGCGGAGCTTCACTAGCGGCTCACCTGCTCACTGCTCATCTGTCCCTGTGACTGGATCCTTCCAAGGCCATGGACCAGTTGGTGGCCTGGGGGCTGGGGACCCATACTGTAGGAGGAGGTCACAACCAAGCCCCAATGATGTCTTCATCCTTAGGTCCCACCAAGTTCTCTCTCAACCTGCATCTTACTGAAAATCTCTGCTTATATATCTTGCTTGCCCTATGTATCATGGTTAAAAACCTGAACTCACCTTTTCTCCCCCTCCAGAACCACCTCTATCCTGATTCTCTTGGTGACTGACACACCATCCATCCAACTTCTCAAGGCAGAAGTAGGAAACCCACTTGAGTTTCTCCCTGTCTCTCTCCCTCCTCTTGCCTTATACAAATGATAAGCCTCAAAGTCCCGCCCACACCTGCGTCTTCAGTCTCACACATCAGCTCTGCTTTGCCTGTGCTAAGGCCCTGTCACCTCACACGGACTGTCCCGGTGCTTCCTAACAGATCCCCCACTTCCACTTTCATGCCTTCCAATGTTTTCCAGCTACGCAACAATCACACTGTCTTCTGCTTTTTTGGTTTTTCTTTTTTTTTTTCTTTTGTACTACTAGAGGTTGAACCTAGGGCCTTTGCACTAAGCTGTATCTCCAACTTTTTGTTTTTTGTTTTGATAAATCCTCAACAAAATTCCAAAATGCCCAAGCTAGGCTTAAATTTGTGATCCTCCTGCCTCAGCCTCTCATAGTGCTGCTCATACTACACCACCAGGCCTGGCTCATCTTCTGCTTCAAACACAGCAGTATCTCTCTATTTCCTTTAGGATAAAGTCCCCGAAGGCTAACAGGGCTAGCAAGGCCGCACCTTCTATTTTCTGGCCCCTCCAGGCCTCCCTGTGGCCATTCCCGCTCGTCTCCACACATTCTCCAGCCATTCTACATTTCACTCAGTGCTTTGAGCATGCCAGATTCTCCCACCGATAAAGGCAACACGCACTTCTCTCCTCAGGAGCCCTCTCCCCCTCTGCCAGTATCTTTAAACCTTTTCTATTGTGTTCCCTAAGCCCTTACCCTAATTTCCCGGTTAGACAGCCTCAGGATACCTGCATGTCTCTTTCCCAGCATTCATTATGCTAGTAATTAATGACTTATTTAATGAGCTTCCTCCGTCTCATGTGTATACACTAGACTTTTACTCTCAGAGCTGAGTGCAGAACAGAGCATGTGCAAGTAACAGATGCGGAATAAAAGTGAACGGCCTCTCTGAAGCTTCTGAATCTTTTATGGAATACTCCTGAGTTCTCCCCAGCCTCCTCTCTGTGCTACTTGGCCCTTGTGTTTTCATTCCACCTAGGTATTTACTGTTTTCCTATCTTTCTCCTCCAGGAGCTTAGGAGCTTCTTGGGGGAAGTAATCAGGTCTTCATTCTGTGGGCCTCACCTTCTAGCACAATTCTAGTGATGCTTACTGACTCAAGAGGAGGGGGCCCAAGTCTTATATGGGACAAGAAATCAAACCTAAAAGCAGTGGACTGTATAATGGAGGAGGCTGTGATCTGAAAAGTCTCTTAGGATGAGTTACCCATTTCTGATCGAAGACGGAGGAGCGTGGACTAGCTGCGGGAGTGGGGTTCCCATCTTTTCTCCCTTCTCACATACATCAACATTGCTAAAAAGTTACTATTCTGGAAGTTAGATTTAAACATTGTGTCTGTTCTTAATCCTTGAGGGACTTCCTGTTACCTACAGGCTAAAATCCTTTTCATATGGCATCCTGTGTATTCCACAATGGTGCCAGAATCCATCTCTCTAGGCTCCATTCCACCACTTCCCTCCCGTGTCCCCTACACTCCACAACCCTGAACAGTGTCTTGTCTCCCTCCATGTCTCTGCAAATGCTGGGCCCCGTGCCTGCAACACGTCTCCCCTAGCCTCATGTCCTACATACTGTTCTCTATCCATACCAAATATTCCTTTGTGAATATGATAGAATTTTTTGCCCCAATCAGGAACTTTCAGATCTGTTTGTACATCTATCAGCTCCATTTTCCTTTATTTAATTCAAATAAGATAATGCAATGTATTCTGCTGCTTTTTTTGATTCTCTGCTACCCACCATCTATTAGATGCTCAATAAACATTGCACAGCTAAAGAAAGGAAGTCTAGGCTTTTGTGAGTCACGTTGGTGGACCAGTCCCTCCTGTCTGATTAGCTTTTCATTTCTTTCCTTATTGGAAGATGACACATTTGCCTGTCCTGGTGACAAACCGCTCTTGTTAGAGAAGAGTCATACTACACCGGCTTTCTGTTATCCACACGCTGCTGAGTTATCCATCGGAACTTTAGTTGCCCACCCATAATATGCATAATACTTGCAAATGAGGCAGTTGTGTGCTACTAAAAATAAGATTTTTAAGAACAACCCAAGGGCAAATAAACCAGCGAGGCTAAAGGCAATTGGTGCTGATCATGTGATTTTGCTCTAATGCCACTTTGCTGGTAATGTATGCAGTTCCGCTTCTATGCCTGACCTCTTAAGTGCAAATAATTGAAGGTTGCCAAAACATTTGAAAGAACAGTGACCTTCACGTGCACAGTGAATAAGGTGCGAAAGAAGTATGGGCCTCCAAAAATGGGAAAAGTTCAATCCTGCATGACTTAAGGAAAGACAAAATGACTTCATACAAAGCTTGCCTAGAAACAGGAAGTTAGACAGAAAAAAAAAAAAAAAAACCTATCGTAAGGAAAGGCAGAATGAAATGCTGACCCAGAAGAGATGGGTCTGACAATGCGGAGGGGAACTTCTGACACAGATGTGGGATCATTAATCTGAGAAGGGTTTTTTTTTTTTTTTAAATGAGGCTACAAAGTGAGTATTGAACCCATCCTAATTCTATAAGACAAGCATGTCTTCATGAGAAGGGGGAAGTGATTATTCACTCTACCCACACTGCTTTAATGGAAGCTTCTTGATGAAAGCTGCATCTTAAAATACTCATCCAGTGATGAAGAGTTATTTCAAGATGGGAATCGGGGCTGGGGTTGCAGGGCGGTTGGCACATGAGACGTGCTACAACTTCAGGATGTCAAGGGGAGCCGGGCGAGTGACTGCTGACGAGGGTCCCCACAGGCCTCTCTGGACAGCTGGCCCCCACTCTTATGGCACACTGCAGGGCATCAACAATGAGGAAATCTATGAACACTGCACAGGGCACACGGGGACAGTCCTGAGTGGTGTCTGTTCCCTCTGTAACCCCGTCTTCCAGGCAGAGTTCTCCTCCAGCTCAACCACACCAAGCTCTCACCCATTTTCTTTCTCCTCCCCATACTTCTTGGTGAGGCCCCCCGGTGAAACCTAACCTCTTTCTGTGCTTAGGAAAAGCTGCAGCTTTTTAAGCACAAACCTCAAGAGGGAACGAGAGAGATTATATTTCCACTACCCAATTCAGCTATCCTTTCTCCAGTGACCCATTCAAGATCTAGAGGAAGTCAAATGCCACCCCCTCTCAGATGGAAAATCCAGTTCTCCAGGCAGTAAGACCCCCACTTCTCGGTTCACGCAGTCCAACTCCTATCCCTGTCACCACAGTCTTGTTATTACTGCAACCGGCTGACAAATCTGTGGGTGCCTGGAAGGCAAGGACTCCGGAGCTGAGGAGCTACTGAGCGCGTGCTTGTGGAATAAATGGATGAATGAATGCAGTTCTGAATGGCAGAGGGCTGTGGGAAGTCGATTTTGTCTGTCAGCACACATTAAGAGGCAAAAGCAAGCAAACACGTTGAGTAGCAGGACTTGCCAACGTGAAACCTGGATTTAGACCGAGCTTGGGTGCGAGGCACCCGAGCCACATAAACAAGCCAACTGGATGGCTGAGATCTGTTTCTAGCGACTTACTGTTGACATACTTGGTGATGTTAAGATTCCTCTTTGGAAAGTCAATACCTAATCCATTCACTGCCAGACAGCTTACCCTGAAGCATTTTAAAAACTGGGCACCAGGGGCAGCTTCAAAAATAAGGGACCTTGAAGAAAGCACTTTGCGTTGGTGATGATTTGGATTAAAATTTAATTGGGGCTTGAGATGCAGCGAGCAGGAAACTGCTAAGGGCTAGTTGCCTAGAGCAAAGGAGGAACTCATGTTTGTGTGTACAAAGCCATCCGCATGCTCACACACCTTTGCAATCAATTCTCATACCCAAAGTCTTCTTGTATTTCCTGTTTAGCACGAAGGTTTAAGGACTTTAAAGAGAGAAAGGCCAAACAACATATCCACTATTGATTGGGAGATCTTTACTCTGAGATCCAAAAAACCTTCAAAACCTTTCTGTCCTGTATATAACAATGAACATGCCACGATACGCCAGTGAGTTCTTTCTTTTTTTTTCTTTTCTCTCTTTCTTTTTGTTCTTTATTCTTCAGGATTGAACTGAAAGTCTTCATGCTGAGTTACATTCATTTTTTAGTTTCAGGACAGGAATTCACTATATAAGTTGCTAAGTTGCCTAGGCTAGGCTCAAAATTATGATCCTTCTGTCTCAGCCTCCCATGTGCTAGAATTACAGTACAGGTGTGCACGACTGTACCCAGCTTAAACTAGAAATTTCAATGTAACACACTACAAGAGACCAAAGCACTTCATTGAAAAGAGGAAGTGAGGTTCTACCACAATATGAATGGAAAGAGCCATTTTGTGATGTTAAAAATTTTTAAAAATTATTCCAATTTTTGGATCTTCTAGTTAATTATCTATTGAAGACAGTCCAGAACCCCACCAGGCCTTTGGATGAGCAAAGGAAATTTTGGGGGAAGCCTGCAACAGTAAAGCTGTTGGCTCGCACCAGCCTCCCTTACTAAGGGTGGTTGAAATGACGTTATCAGCTTATGTAACTGGGATTCACTAGGGATGGAAGGATGGAAAGACAAACCACGATTTCACCTGCACTATAAACACAGGAAACAGGAGGTGCTACGATAGGACTTTTACAAGTTGTATTTTACAAGTTGCAGGAAATACCATGGAGAACACAGCTTTCCTTAAAGAGAGACGAAATCCAGCTGAGATCAAAATTCTTGAGACTCCAGTTGGAAATAGAATACCTAAAACATACAGAACCTGTACAGGAGTGAGCAGGGAGACCCACGTTCTCAGTGTCGAAGAGTTTAAAAGGAATAAATGAAGGGAGTTAACCAAGGAATGGAATATGTCCTAGCCCCTTACCCTGACCGCTACATCTTCATATTGGCTGGTAAGAACGCTCAGACCTGTGGCGTTCAGTGCCAGAAACAGAAGCATGGAGAGACCCTGCAGCTCCCAGCCCCTGACCTCTCTCCCCGTCATCTGCTCCTCTGTTTTACGCTTTGGGTACCAGATGAGGCCTCAAGTGCCCGTGTGTGTACGAACACCCCAGGAGCAAGTCGAAGTTATGTCCATACCCTTCAAAATGGCTGTTCCCTGGGTATTCTCAGGACTAGGGGTATTGTTTGGGAGAGAGTCAAGGAGTGGAGACCCAGGAAACAGGTTCCTAGTCATCTGTGTACCTAATATCCACAGCATGGTATGTACGGTGTGTGAAGGTACAGGGGGGATGTGATGGGGGTGGTGACAGAGGGGTTCCACAGGTAAATTTTCTTACAGTCATACAGATGTAGTTAAATCACTGTCACCACCTAGAGAGGAAGAAGTCCTCTGAAAGGGAAGGGGTGGTGGGAGAGGAGGGATGAAGGAGGAAGAAGGAGGAGAAGAAGAACTGCCACTACCCAGAAAAGTGAGTCCTGAGAGATAAAGGCAGTAGCTGACCAAGCAGATGAGTCCCAGGAGGTCATACGCAGCGTCCTTAAAGTGTCATCTATTCTGGGTTGGGCTTCTCGCTAATGTGATTGCCCTTTGAGTCATCCTCAGATTTGTAAGCAACCCGCCCCCCACCTTCCCGGAGGTAGCTCCTCACCTGCGTTTCTATAGTAACCACTCACCCCTACTCCTCACCATCTGCCACAGTGGACTGTGGTATAGTGATTACATTGGCCCTACTGATATGCCCAATTTGGGGTGAACAAAGGTTGCCTCTTCACTCACCCAGATCTAGGAGCATGCATCTGTGGCCCTGGCTACTTGGGAGGCTGAGGCAAAATGATTGCCTGAGACTAGGAGTTCCAAGTCAGGCTAAGTTATACAGCAAAACCCCGCTTCAAAAAAAAATAAATAAAATTTACTAGAACCTTTCCTCTGTACTAAAGAGTAAGGTTATAGGAAGACCACAATAGAATGTTCTAGTTTAAGGGCAGGGTTAGGTACAAAAACCTAAAAGGATAAAAGAGTGAAATAAAGCAGTTTTGGTGAAATCCCTCCATTGTAGGGGCCATGGTCAACTGCAGAGCCCATCTATCACAGGGGGGAGATGCAGTGATATTTTCAATGGGAGAGAGGACGAGGACCGAGGGTCACACACATGGTGAATAAGGATGCACACGTTTGTAACACAGAGGGCTAGAAAGATGTTCTCTGTTGTGCAGTGTGGACAATGGAGGAGTACCAGCTATGCAAGGGGGGATGTCTTGGGATAGGTGTCTCGGGGGTGGGTGGTCTAGGGAGGCTGTCTTCTCCACCAGTGGACCAGCCTCATCACTGGGAAGTGCCAAGGCTGGCACTAAGCTTCTCCGGCTGTGGAAGGTATCACAGACATGCTAGGGACGGGACCTGGGGAGTTGGTGACGTGTCACATAGGTCTTTGAACAAACATGCCCACCTGCAACATTCCAGACCCCTCGTGTTTCCCTGATGCTAGCCAGAAACCCACGGTGGTTACGTGGACCTTGGAGATGTCTTGGCTCTGCCACTGTAGCTCCTGTCTAGAAATGGTTCTGATAGCTCTGGAGCACAAGAGAAAACATACCCTATCTTTTCAAATTTTTACCCTGGAATTTTTTAATCACATAGAAAAGTATTATAAAGAGTGTGAAATAATAAATTACCTTTATCCATTACCCAGCTTCAATAATTATAACTTATTTTATCCTTCACATTGGTCATGTTATTTTTCAAACTTTTTTCTGGATTTTATTTATTTGTTTATTTATTTATTGTAGATGCAGGGTCTCACTCTGTAGCTCAGGCTGGTCCTGAACTCACTGTGTAGCCCAGGCTGGCCTCAGATTCACAGCAATCCTTCAGCTTTAGCCTCCTGAGTACTGGGATTGAGGTAAGTACTACCTGGGATAACAGGTAGTACTGCTGGGATAACAGGCCTGTATCACAAGGCCCACTTTAATTGGAACATTTTAGGCAAATCTTAGTCATCATACTATCTTACCCTCAAATACCTAAAATGACACTTTCCCCTCTAGAATTTTTAAAGCAGCCTAGACATTAGCATGCACATCCAACTGAGGTCTAGTTCCGAACTTTCTGGCTCCATTATGAGATTTAACATCACTCCTTAGGGTCAAAGAATAGCAAGCCCACACTCATTTCTCCCTGATTGTGTAAAAGAAACACCTATCTCTTAACACTAAGTTGGAATGAGAGTCAAGCAATGCCCAGGGTGCTCTGAGCAGGATGGAGCCACCCTGCGGGTGGCCCAAGTGGCAGGACCCCAGGGACCTCCCCTAGACAGGGGCAGGGTCACAGGGGCAGAGGTGCTGAGTCTTCAGCCTCCTGCATACCAAGTCCCAGTGGGACGCACAGGCCGCTGGGACCCTGCTGCCTGCAAGTGGTTCACTCTGTACTGCACAACTCAGAACCACAGTCCAGAGCGAATTGGTATAGGATGTAGGTCACTGGGCCCCAGGGGACCTGCCATGAAAATGACTCCTGCCCTTTCTGGGACTGTCTCTACCTTTCCTGATCTGATCTCTCTAGTTAAAGGCCAAACAGCAGCTGCATGGGGTGACAGAGCAGAGAACTGGGACTGCGGCCTGGGCCCTCACTGTCCCTGTCTGACTGGGTGGCCTCCAGCAGGTCTCTCACCAACCACATTCTCCATTTCTAAAGTGAGAGGAACTCAGTGATCCCCAAGACCTCCCAGCTCCGACAATCTGTGACTCAGAAGTTCAAAACCTACCAAGTGACTTTCAGCCATCACACTACGCACTGAAAGTCCACGCGTGACTTTCCTCTGTCTGGATTACCAATTCTTTCAGTATAGAGAGGCTGCTTTTTATTTTGAAGTCGCCAGATTCAGTCACTGTCCAAGGCACTCAATAAACATTGCTGGATGAAATTCGAATAACCAGTTCTGAGATGCCCACAATCAGCCAGACACTGTGCTGGTCTCAAAGTCACAAATATTCAGGAGAGACTATTTAAATAGAGAGCGATTCAGTGTGGAAGAAAATCTCGCTCACGTAACAGAAGTGGTTATGGGTCTCACTGGGACAGACACAGGGCCAGCAGCATAACTGTGGCTTTCGGGTTCCCTGGGTGAACCCTGGCCCGTCGGCTACGCTTGATTCCTGGTTCTCCACCTACTCAACAATAAAGCTGTAAAAAGTGGTTCTCACACCAAGGAAGTGCAGAAAGATACCTGTGCCAATTTACAAAAGAGAGTAACTCCCAACTGGCCCCCTGAGCTCTTTTCCGGGCTGTCTACCCTGGAGGCGGCCCTCAGGAATGACGCACACTGCCGTGTGTTCCTCGAAGGAATTCCATGATTACGCAGCCTCCTGAGCACAAGCGCACACCCCTCCAGGATGACACCACGGCTGCGGCTCAACACAGGACAAAACAACAGGGAGGCGGACAGAGAGAGTGGCCCTGCATGCGCGCACACGCTGGGACAAACACGTATCTCAGGAAAAGAGTTCCAACACTGAGGTAGGAGGATCGCAAGTTTAAGCTCTGTCTGGGCAATTTAACAACTTAGCAAGACCCTCTCTCCGAATCAAAAGTAAAAATGGTCTGGGGATATAGCTCAGGATGAAGGCCCTGGGCTCGATCCCCAGTACCACAGGAAAAAGAGAGAACCCAAATCTCCCTTAAAATATTAACTAGGTTTTATGATTTCCACACTATCGCATCACTAGACATCACTCTGTGAAACTGTGCATCTCAGCAGCCTCCACTGTGTACCCCCGGGGCAGAGCCAGTTACTGTGCAAAACTCCCTCCCTTGGGACAGGCAGTCCCTGAAGATGTCACCAAAATATACTTTCAGAACTGAAGGTTTCTTGGAGGTCATCTAGTCTGCCCCTCCCCCGTTTCACAGACAACTTCCTTCCTCTGCTCTCGGAGAATGCAGGAAACTCTCCACAGGCAGCCTGGACAGGGTGGCTTTGGCCCAGGAGGAGTCTGTGATGCTGGCTCTAGCAGCCTGCACTGGCTCCCTGTGGCATGGGGTGGGAAAATCAATAAATAAATAAACAAAGAGCTCTGCAACAGATACAGAGGAAGCCCCCAGATTCTCCTCAGAAGGCGACCTAAATAAGACCCACATGGCCCTGGCGGAGACCAGGGTGCCAGTGACAGCTCAGAAGTTGGGACAGGAAGAGCTGGAGGGGAGGAAAGGAAAAAACAGCAACAACTTGTTAACAATTAGCGGTCTAAATTCTTTTCAAAAATAAGTCCTGAGATCAGGGAACAAGAGGGAAGTGGTGGGCGGAGAAATGAACATATGTGCCCCCTCTGAAATCCCTTCCACCAGGAAGCACAAATGTACCTGGTACGTATTCCAAAAATGCCCGAGCTCATATAAGGCAAGAATCTGTGTTTATACGTGCTCAAATTTGCAGAAGCAAACGCAGGAAGGAAGTGGGGCCTGGTGGTGCACATCTGTAATCCCAGAGCTCAGGAGGCTGAGGCATAAGGACTGCGGTGAGTGCTGGGCTCTATAGTGAGTACAGAGCCAGCCTGGATTGCAGAGGAAGACCCTGTCTTGTCCTGTCTCTCACCAAAAGAAGAAAAAATATGCTGAAAGGGTAAACTAATAAGAGTTTCTTGTGACACCAGGATTGTCAACAGGATGGAGGAGCAGGGGAGTAGAAGCAAATTTGTGTCTGTGGGACTTTATCATTTTATTTTCTGAACCACGAGAAATGTAACCTATTAAGTGATCAAGTTAACTGCAAATATATTCTCTGTTCCCTGTTTTCTGCCACCTTTGGGGAATAGAGCGCAGCGGCCCCTGAACCACCTACAAATGAGGCATGGATGGGTGGCACGCAGTTCTCCTTGTCCCTGCAGAACGGGAGGTCCAGGCACTGAAAGGTCCTTCTCAGTGTCATCCGTTCATGTCATGGGCTGCGGTGACACTAACTTCTCTGAACTTGCGCCCCCTGCCACAGTTGGTGTTGGGTTTTCTCTAAAGTTGTACATGATCTACATTCAGATTTAATGAGGGGAAGATATTCAAGTCATCGGCTTCACGTTTCCCCTTTTCTCTTCCACTGTGCTATGCTCCTACCAGCAACCAGAGTGATTTTGTTTTATTAAAATATAAAATTAAGCCAGGTATGGCACACAACTGCAATCCCAGCACTCTGGGAGGCTGAGGCAGGAGGAGCTCAGCATGGACAACTTAGTGACTTAGAGAGATCTTGTCCCAAAATAATTTTTTTTAAATGGGGAGAAAGGGGTGCGCTGAGGTTCTAGCTCTGTGTGAAGGCTCTCGGTTCAATCCCCAGCAGCAATAAATAAATAAGAAAATAAATAATCTCCCCAAGGAGGAGCCCTCCTCCTCAAATTACCACGAGCACGTCAAGCCCTGGAGCTGTCTGTGGCACAAGACCAGGTAGAACAACAGAGGCACACTGATGCCTGTGACCCCGAAGCCCCAGAAATGCAATCACAGTTTCCCAGAGCCAGTCCCAGGGCCTCCCTGCACCCCTCTTAGTACCCCTCCTGAGATTTCTTCTGAGGATCAAGCTCTAAAACACACTGCAGACTGAAAGAGGGAAGATTTCCCACCGACTCTGCGCCAGGAGTTGGTGGCTGCTGCCCGCCCTCTCAGAGCTTTCTTGGAGCTGCTCTGTAGCACCTCCTTGGGCACAAAGGCTGGCCGGCAGCCCCTTCCCTGCCTGGCCTGTCTCCTCCAGGGAGAGCCTGTTTCTCACCGTCATCTAATGGGTCCAGATTGCTGCTGCAGATGTGCAGTTTGGAATGCCTCTCTGGGGCCCATCTCTCCACTGTCTTCTCCAAGCCTGCTCAGGGGATGCTCCCAGGAAAGACGAGCTTGCACCTGGTCCTTGACTGATGAGCAGAATGTAAGGAGGGACCACCACCCACCCGCACCCGCCAGGCTGCTGCCAGATGGGAGCACGAGTCTCCAAGCAGACCACCGCAGAGACTCAGGTTTGAAGACAAGGGCTGGAGGCTGGGACTTCTTGGCTCTGCTACTCACTAACTTAGAGGCTTAACATGAGCTATTTATCGTATCTGAGTCACATCGGCAAAGAAGGTTAATAGCTTCCTCATGTGCTGAGAGGAGCAAATAACGCTTTGTGCACAAAGGGGTTCACAACTGAAGCAATGGGCTGGGCCCAGAGATGCAGGCCTATAATCCCCGCACTGAGAAACTGAGGCAGAAGAATTACAATTTTGAGTCCCACCTAGGCAATGTCTGGAAGATGCTGAAGAAGAAGAAGAAGAAGAAGATGATGACGACAATGAAGAAGAAGGAGAGTGGTGGTGGTGATGGTTCTAAACCTGATTAATTATCTTAATTGGTAAAAAAGCCTCTCTCTAAATTTTAGACTTCTGGGCTAGAGGTGTAGCTCAGAGGTTAGAGTACTTGCCTAGCATGACCAAGGCTCTGAATTCCATTCTCCAGCACCATAAAGATTAGCTGGACTTGGTGGTGCATGCCTGTAATCCCAACACTCTGGAGGCTGAGGCAGGAGTATCGTTGTGAGTTCAAGGCCAGCCTGGAGTGAGTTCAGAACCTGCCTGGGCAACAGAGCAAGACCCTGTCACAGAAATAATAAATTTTATATTTCAGATCCTTCTTAAGCTTACTGACTTACTGAATTAGAATCTCCAGAAGAGACATTCAGGAATTTGTAGTTGCAGAAATCTCCTGGGTGTTCCTGAAGCATAGCCACACTTTATTTATTTATTTATTTATTTATTTATTTATTTATTTATTTATTGAGACAGGGTCTCATTATGTAGCCCAGGCTGGCCCTGAACTTGCTATCCTCTTTCCTAGGCCCCCAGATAGCTAGAATTACAAGTGCACACTGCCACCATCTCTGGCTGCGTATCTACCACTAGTGCTGTAAAAAGAGCATTATTATAATTTTGTGATGAAAGAAACACCAGGCCTGAGTATCACCCTTGCTGGAGGTATAAATGGCGAATTTCTAGTGGACGTGACCTCCCTAGGGATGAGGAGAAAAGACGGTTAATTTCTCATCTAGCTGAAGCTGAGGTGTCCGTCAATGCAGGGATAGCAGCTCTCCACAGATGCAGATAATTCCTTCCACCACCCACCATGCTCCGAGAAAAAGAACTAAACCTTCTGTCCTAAAATACATACAGAGACATACTGACATTTACCCTGTCTCTCTGACCCAGGCAAAAGCAAGATATTAAGCTGAAACTGGAGCTGCACTACGTGGCACAGGCCTTTAATCCCAGCACTCTGGGAGGCAGAGGCAGGAGGATCCCAAGTACCAACATAGCCCGGCAACCCAGGGACTTAGTGAGACTGTCTCAAAAAAAAAAAAAAAAAAAAAAAAAAAAAAAAAAAAAAAAAAAAAAAAAAAAAAAAGAAAAGAAAAGAAAGAGCAGGAAGATGGAAGAGGGGAATGTAGCTCAGTGTGAAGGTCCTGGGTAAAAGTTGGAACTGGATTCAAGCTGTGGGGACACTGAGCAATTGTTGGGAGAGGCAGAACCCTGGTCACAATCTGCAAGGCTGGGCTGCGTCCTGAGCTCTGCAACCGAGGGCAGGCTTGAGCTAGTTACTACTGTCACCGCCTCTGTCTTCATTTATAAAATGTGGACTCAACTTGTCTACTCCAGGAAGTTTTCTGAGCATCAAACGGAACAACAGATGTGAAGGTTTGCAGGGCACTGGGAAAGGCCACACAAGTACAACGCAACGTCTTCAGTCCTCAAAAGCATGATGACTAATGCACTGTACCGCCAGAGCATTCTCTGGAGAATTCAGTCTGCACAATGTTTCATCCAACAAGCGATATACTATGACTATCATTCTTCGGCTCTCTCGCAGAAAGGAACCGAAGAGACATCCCCAAAGAAGGGAGTCCCACGTTTCCACGCTTCACCCAACAGCAGATGAGCACATTTCAAGATTTGCCAGTGAGCCACAAGTCTCAGAGGTTACGTTAGGTGATTCGGAAAGGAAGGGTTAAAAGTGAGCAAACTGACGGGTAGAAAGAAAAGAAAAGAGATCCTGGAAGGCTTCTGGAAACCACTAAGTAACAAATGTAGCTCCCACCTCCCACCCACACGCCACTGGAAATAACTTTAAATAATGCATTTGAGACTGTCGGCAGAAGCAGCGGTCTGGAATAAGGACTTCTGAAGAGAGACAACGAGCATCCTAAAAGGAAGCATCTTGGGGCACAGTGAATTCCCAGGCAAGTCCAGACTGACAAATGTCCTCGGGCAGGGCTGCCAGCTACAGCTGGACTGGTACAGCAAAGGCTGTCACGTGGGAGAAGAATCTACACTGAGGCAGGAGGTAAGTTCGAGCCCAGCGTGGTCACTGGGCAGCTTAACAAGACTCTGTCTCAAACAAGTAATAAATGAGGAGGAAGGCTGAGGAACGCTCAGAGCAAAGGCCCTGTGTTCAATTCCCAGTCCCCCCCCCCCCCACACACACACCCATGGCAACACGTAGTGAGCCAGCCAGCTCCCATGCTCCACCTGCGCTTCCAACGGTATGTGGAAGAGTCACTTACCCTGAGTCAGCAAAACCTCGACAGCTTGGCTGATCACTTGGAGGCTGCAGTGAAAACGGATCGACAGCCAGTCATCCCTTTAACTCGTGTTAACAGAGCACCTACTATGTGCCTACTATGTGCTTACTATGTGTTCTGAACTCGGGGATACACCACTGTGCAAAACGCACAAAGCTCTGCTGCCGTGTGCAGTTTATACTTGAGGGGTGAGGATGGACTACACACAAAGAATCCATGTATACGAGTGTTGTGATGGGTGTTTGTTGGTGTCCAGGATCCAATCCAGACCCTGGCGTTAAGCTATATGCCTGGCCCACTGTTTAGTTTTGATTTTGAGACAGGGTCTCACAAAGTTGTTAAACTGCCCAGGTGGAGATCAAACGTGCTATCTTCCTGCTTCAGCCTCCCAGACTGCTGGGTTTATAGGCCTTTGCCACCAGGCCTGACTACACTAAGTATTTTGGAAAGAGTAAGGCAGGGAAGATGGGAAAGCATTCTTATTTCACACAGAAAGATCAGAAGAGGCGATACAGGAATCCAGCAGCGAGAAGCCCCGTGGGCATCTATGTTAGGACAATCCCGGCAGAGGGACCAACAAGTACCACAGCCTGAGGCGATGGTGTGTTCACCGTGTCCAAGGAACAAGGTGGAGACTGTGGTTTCAGCTGGGTGGCAAGAAACGGGTGGGAGGCCATGAAACCCACAGAGGAGGTAAGGTGCACACTGGGGGGCCTGAAGATTTAAGATTTGACTCTGTGGCTGGGCCTGGTGGTACCAGCCTGGAATTCCAGCACTCTGGGAGGCTGAGGCAGAAGGATGGCAACTTACTTACCAACTTAGCAAGACGATGTTTTAAGATTTAAAAAAAAAAAAAAAAAACAAAAACTGGGGAAGTAGTTCAATATAAGAGCCCTGGATTCCACCCCCAGCACTGGGGAAAGGGGAAAAAAGGCTAATCACTCCTCCAAGGTCATCCACCTGGAGATGGCAGAGCCTTGATTCAAACCCAGGTGTGTGGACACTCAGGCTTTCCACAGTCATCCCAGCACTAAACACGGTTGTCTCACACTGTCTAAGTCACTGGCCGGGATTTTCAGCCCTAGAGACCGATGTTGAAAAGTTCAAAGGCAAGAAGAACTTGGCCTGAATTATTTTAAACATTAGACTTGGCATGCATACATCTCCTTTGTTGAATGCGTCTAAAACTCGGGTGAGGAATTCACTAGCATCTCAGTGAGTTCTCACTATGTAAGCAATGGTCTAGAAAGAACAGGAAGTCACTTCTGATGGTGGACCAGCCCTCCACACCCCCCCACAACCCCACCTCGTGACTTCTCAGAGTTGTAGGACTGCCACCAAGACCCACAGCAGTTCCTGGAGAACAACCAAAAGCTTGGGTCAGTCAGAAAGCACCTGCGGTGACATCATAGGCACAGCAGTGGAAAATACATACTATCCGAGGGGCTGTTCCGCCGTGGTTGAACACAGGGTACTGATAAGCTAATTATAGCCCCATGTCCCCAGCCCCCACTGAGGGCAACTCACATAGACGGGGCCCCGGCTGTTTAACGCAGTGATCTGTAGCCACAGCCATGCCTGATGCATGTGGTGGGACCACAGGATGTAAGTGGCCTGGGTGTGGTGAGGACTCTCCCCTCACCTCTCCTACCGGCTACAGGTTCACCGTATCATGTGTTGATCTGATGGAACCAAACAGTAGGATGACTTCCCTAGGAAGGGGGATGGGAGGGATAAATTGTTCAGCACTTGCAGAAGTCCCACCACTAGTTAGCAGCCAGCTGGGACGGAGAGCCATGACCTTGGGCTCCCCAGTGTCACTGCCTAGCATCTGCTGCATTCCTAGGGGAAGGGGTCTATTTCTCAGTTGGTTCAAAAATTTTCCCCCAGGGTTTTTGCATTCTCAACTTTTTTTTTTTTTTTTTTTTTTTTTGAGACAGGGTCTTGCTGAATGGCCCTGTCTGGACTTACATTTGCAGACCTCCTGCCTCCGTTTACCAGAAAGCTGGAATTACAGGTATGCATCACCATTCCTGGCTTGGTTCATATTTTAAAGTAAAGGCAGCCCACAAAGTTCAGAAGATTTTCTTAAATGGCTCCCAAGTATCTTATGCTTGGATTTTGGAAAAGGCGTGACCTCCAAGGGCCCAGTGGGAAGAAACTTCAGGAAGGCAGATTTAGGGTTCATGGGACGAACCTCCTAGTAATCAATAAGGATGCTAAAAAGAGACTGACTGCCTTGTAAGGCGGTGAGCTCCTCAACTGTGGGGAATTTTAAGCACAGGCTTGACGGACACTTGGTGATAAGACTGTAAAAGCAACTGTTGTTCTGGCTTTCTAGCATCTGTAGAGTATGGGTCAGAACATTCCAGAAGTCCAACATGACTTACGGGGTGCCCCCGAGGCAGCTGATGATAGGACAGTTGTTCTCTCGCCACCTTGTGCCAGATAACAACCACACATATATAAGCTAGGCTGAGCCAACCCACTGCTCCTAATAAGAATGAGGAATCCTAAGGAAGCAGCCAAAGGCACACAACTGGCAGCCAATGTGGGCAACAATACCTTTGGCCCCTGTCCATTTCAGAGCCTGGTTACCCTGGTGGTGCAGGCCTGTAATCCCAGCACTCTGGGAGACTGAGGCAGGAGGATTGCAAGTTCGAGCCCAGCCTCGGCAACTTAGAAATCTGGCAAGACATTGTCTCAAAATCAAGTAAAGAAATAGGCTGGGATGTAACTCAGTGTGAAGGCCCTGGGTTCCATTCTAGTACCACAAAAAACAAAACAAAACAAACCCCATCAGCACCAAGCTCCTTTGTCTGGTCTGGTGTTAGGGCATGAGAAAGATCCAGAGGCGGATGAGTTGGTGTACCCAGGGTCCGGGTTCTGGCTGAGCAGGCGCAGAGGCAGGCCCTCCGGAGCAGCGAGATGAGCAGCAAGTGCACTTCCCGGGACTAGGATCGGGACTGCGTGTCCTGTACTGTCACCGCCCTTGGCCCTGGTGCAAATCCCACTTCCAGAGGCTCAGCTGCTTTAAGAAGCTGCCCTTCTGCATGTTTCAGGGTTTTTTTGTTTTGGAGCATCGTGAAAAGGAAGGTTAAGTGCAAAGCTCCCTGAGCTCTCCCCGCACCCCCCCACCCCCACCCCCGGCAGTCCTCCATCACTCAGGCTCTCTGGGACAAGGCTGCCTGGACACTTTCTGGGGAGGGAAACTCCACAGCCTCCTCAGCAGCCCCCCTGGTACTCAGCAAGGCTGCAGAAGGGCACAGAAAGGGCATGAGCTAACCAGACCCTGCTGAGGCCACTGTCCCTCCTGGGCAGGAAGGAGGAAGATGAGCGCCTCGGGTCCTTCTGGGCTGCTAAAAGACCCTCTCATGTGACATCCTTTCCCTTCTGGAAGAAGTGTCCACATTTACCTGGGCACATATCCGCCTTTGAAGCTCCTTAGGAAAGTTAACCAACTTTTACCTCTAACCATAGTGCTTCCTATGGGCCACCACCCTCCAGATGACCAGGGTACAATAGGCCATCTGGTTTCTGCACAATCTGCATCCGTACAGTGCACATAAATTTATCTGCCACCCTTTCAGAATGTGCACAGCTGAATTCCACTGCTGACTTTGGCACTTGCTGCTGGTATCTGAGAAGAACAGATTCAATTAAAAAGGAAGGAACAGATGCTGCAAATCACTCTCTCATTTCCCGAGTTGTTTGTTTTGTTTTTTCCCCCTCCATCATGAGCCTGAATTACTTGATGATGAACAGAAAAGCAGCAGCAAAAAAAAAGAAAGAGAGAGAGAGAGAGAGAGAGAGAGAAAAGAAAAGAAACAAAAGAAAAAAGCTGGCATGATAAACTTGTAAGCTGGTCTCAACCAAGGGGAAGCTGAGGGTTCCCCTTCCTAGGTGGTCTTCTCATCCATTTCTTTTGTGTGGTATGGGTATTGCTGGGTTAAGTGTGCAGCCAGAGGTAGAGGGCTGGATGAAATGAACCCTGGGGCGATTCTTTGTTTTTACTCATTCTCACAGTGTTTTTGTGGGGTTGAGAGGAAAATGTAGCCAACAGGACACCACAGGCAGGATTCCTACCTAGAGATGAGATAAAGTGAAGGGCCAAGAGGAGCAGGTGATTTGCCAAACTTAAGCACAGGATATTAGTTGTAGGAAACCTGGGTTCTTTTGCCACCTACATTTGTGTCCATTATACAGATGAAGTAGAAACAAGGCCAGGGCAGCATGCTCCACAGACTTACGAGTATAAGCATCCTTAGAATGTGCCCTTGCAAGGAACTTAAGGGCTGCGCCGTCCAGCCTTCCTTGCCTTCTACTCAGACCTGCTCACCAACTCTGCATCCTAGCCTGTGCTCAGATCTACTCCACCAAGCACTGCAAGCTTCCCAAACACTCAGAGGTGACCATCTTGTCACTGATGACTTATGGTGGGATCAACTTCACTAGAGAGAGAAGAATTTTTTTTTCTAAAAAAGGAAGGAGATAGATTTCTGAATGGGATCTAATTGCCTGCACCTCTTTTCCTTGAGACTACAATGTTTAAGAATTGTGGGGTGTGGGCAAAGGATGTGGTTCCTCCAAAAATACCTGCTGCAGAAACTTTGGAAGCCTGGGACTACAAGGCTGAGAAGCACCTTTGCCAAAGGGGCCCCTTTGGGAGAGAGTCAGCTGAGCGGGTCCTGCCTGGATTTACAGAGGCCCGCAGGCTAGAAATCTTAAACCCTTTCTTCCATGACTCTTGCTTCCAACAGTCGCCAGGCAACGGGTCTCCCATACTTCTGGACCACAGGACTTTCCTGGTGACCTTATTTTCGGAAACAAGAGTCAAGAACAATGTTTTGCAGGTGGCAGTCAAAGACACAAGTGCTTGTTCCGGTGTCTGGAAGGTGATTCAACCATGAGATTAATCAATAGATTTCCTGTGCTGTGGAGAGGTGAGTGGGCTTGGTCAGCAGGGGCGGATCACCAGAGCCTGAACCCTAAGGAGCAGATCACCGGGACGTGACCCAGAAGGGGCTCACTCCTCTTCCTGTCTTGCCTTGCTGTGAACAGCTTCTTTCCAGCTAGTTCTCTATCAGACCCTCCCACCTGTGCCAGCCACCCAGGAATGGAAGAAGACATCCCGAAACTGTGAGCTAAAATAAACCTTCCCTCCCTTAAGTTGTGGGTGTTAGGTATTGTGTCCCAGCAATGAGAAACTAAGATAATGGATTTAAAATAAAAATCGTCCCTGAAAATCCTGAATAGATGTATGTATAGGTATATATATATATATATATATATATATATATATATATATATATATGTATGTATGTATATATATATACACACCTATAATATGTGTGTGTGTGTGTGTGTATAGCCATCTTTCCCCTTTGACCTCCCACTGCCTCACCACCGCTCTAGGCCAAAGCCTACAGAAGCAAGGATTTTCTCTTCATAGGACAGGTGCAAAAAACCTTAGGGAAGCGGGCGCAATGCAAGTTTTTCATGTTCCCACAGCTAACAACTCTGTCCTCCCCAACGCTCTCCGGCACGTGACTCCTGGGCAGCTCCCGCCCCTACTTCCACTTCTGCCTTGGCACTGCTATGTTTCCATTTTTGACCACGTTGGGACTGGCTACCATCTCCCTAGAGCTCAGTATTACGTGCTTCTGGAGGCAGAGGGGATGGATATTGCAGCCAGGTGGCTAGGGGACATCAGGCACAGCGCCTGATGACTCTCTCCCCCAAGCCCGCCCCTGGGAGATGAACCACTTCTCACAACAAGCCCCCTCTGTGATGCACTGCTTCACTCAAGGTCCAGAGCTATGGAAGTGAGCGGCTATGGACTAAACCTTTGCATGCTGGAGCCAAAAGAAATCTTTCTTTCTTTAGGTTGAGTTTCTCAGCAAAAGCAAACTACATCTTTTCAGTGGGATGGATACTAGGGTTGCTCTCTCTGAGCCTCTCTTCCATAGCAGACATAAAGTGGGACTGGAAGACTTGGGAGACTTCTGAATCTCTAATACCATCATGTGAATGAGTTTATCATGTTTAAGTGGCTGAGTCTTGGGTAGTCAAGAGAGTTCCCTGCATTAAAGAGAAAGGAAGAGAAATGGCCATGGGTCCACCCTTACCGTACGCCAGTCACTGACCTAGGAATGCCATATGCATTTGGCTCATTTCATTTTCTCAGTGACTATGGGAGAAGGATTACTGTAAACATTAGGCTGTTGAGAAAAACTAAAGCCCAGAATAAGGACTTGCTCTGTACTAACCAGCTGCTAGAAGACACAACTAACACTTCCCCTACCATCAAACAGTGAGTTACCTGAGGTGCACAGTATTGTTTATTTGGCAGTAGAACTTGTTGGAGACGTGACTGACCACGCAGGCTGTGGAGTGTGCTCGGTGACGAGGGCCTGCTTAGCCCCAGTGAGGCCCCGAGTTCAACATGCAGCAGCTCCCCCACCCCCACACCACACGCAAAAGTTACCAAACGAATAACCAAACCAACACAAAATTCCAAGTGATATAGTGCACTCCCTGGAGACCAGTCAGCACCTCACCACTGAGGTCCCCTCCTGCCCTTCCTTCTCCCACAGGGTGTTGAAAACCATGAGAAGTTTGCAGATCTTCACTGTCAATCACTTCATTTTACAGACAGAAATGTGAGTCTCAGACAGTAAGTGGCAGTGTCTGAATCAGGGCCTAGTTTTCAATTATTATTATTTTTTTTTTTTTTGGTAATACTGGGGACTGAACCCTTTGCACTGAGCTACATTCCCACAACTTTCCATTTCCATTTTCATTTTGAGACAAGGTCTCACTGAATTGCTAAGTTGCCCAGGCTGGGCTCAAACTTGCAATCCTTCTGCCTAAGCCTCCCAGAATGCCAGGATTACAGGCCTGTGCCACCAAACTCAGATTTCTGACCCAGTGTCTCTCGCTTAGTATTATCAAGCTGAGGAGAGAGATGGCTCCAGGGGAACTCCATCACTGCATTCATGAATCTTAAATTACTTTAGGAGATCAGCTGTTTACTACTACTGAGGGAGACAATAAGCTTGAGGATACTTACTTTAAAAATATGTATATAATCTGCACCAGGCTGAATAATGGAGATGGATGATTATGCCCAATGGATCCAGAAGGTTTTAGAGAGAAGAGATAAGGAAAGGGGGAATGGAGCAGAGAAGGCACAAGCTGGACAAATGCATGCAATTCCCTGTCGGTGGCAGGAGGGACATTCTGGGAAAGCCTGCAGAGTAGGTGGTAGACACCTGAGATACGAAGCAGGACAGCATCACTTGTGAGGTAGCTGGCTCATACGAGTGGCTAGTTGGTCCCAGTTATTTGGATTCTATGGACCAATGTACTTTGAAAACAATAAGCCAGTGGCTGGAAAAATAGCACAGTGGTTTATATCACTTGCTTAGTAAGCATAAGGCCCTGAGTTCAATTCCCCAGCATGACCTAAGCCAGTTGTGGTAATACACACCCATAATCCCTGCACTTGGGAGGCTGACTGCCATGAATTCAACACCAACTGCAAAACAAAAACAAGAAGCCAGAAACCAGTGGGGTGAGAGTGGATCATATGGATTTATCAACTTTTCGTTTTCTCCTTAAGATACTGAATCTCAAATCTTCTCGAGCAATTACAGTGGTCAGTCTACTAAAGAGCAATATTTTAATACTTAAAAGGTAGGAAAGGTGCAATCTTGGAGTAAAGGGCACTTTTCCCTAAGGACCGTCATCTGGCAACTTTCAACCAGTGTTCTTTTTCACTTTCCTCATCTCACTGGGGACTAACGTCAACAGAATTTAGGACTCAAGTCATGACAGAAGGAGACAGCCCATCAGTATGGATGGATTTGGATGGACACAAATCATCTTCTTTGCTCTAAGATTTTGCTTCATATAGAGATGAGATAACCTAATGAACGTGTACCTGAAATTCTCCATCTTTTATTTATTTTGTGGTTCTGAAGGTTGAGCCCAGGGTCTTCACACCGAGCCACAACTCCAGCCCATTTTTATTTTTTTCATTTTGAGACAGGGTCTCACTAATTGCTAAGTTGCCCATGCTGGACCCAAACTTCCGTTCCTCCTCCTACCTCAGCCTACTAGAGTGTTGGGAAGCTTTTCCATCTTATATACCCTTTAAGTATAGGAATCAAACTGTAAGTTATTTTTTCTGTGGAAATACATATAACTTCTTAGTGCTCCTTCCAGCCCCCCCCCCCCCCCAAAAAAAAAAAAAAAAACTTTTCTTTTTTTTTTTTTTTGAGACAAGGTCTCACTTTGTAGGCCAGGCTGGTGCTGAGCTCACTATGTAACCCAGGCTGGCCTTGGATTCATGGCCAAGTCTCCTGAGTTCTGGGACTACAGGAGTGAGCTGCCATGCTCAGCTTATATGGTGCTACGGAATCAAACTCAGGGCCTTGTACTTGCTAGGCAAGTGCTTTAGCCACTGAGCTACACCCTTAGCCCCTAGCTAAGAATTTCTATAATCATCCATCTCCATAATTCCTCTGAAACCTTCCACTCCTTTTTTGATCCCAACATCAGATGCATAATAAGCCTCAAACTCACTGTGGCCAAGGCTGTCCCAGAGCCCCCTTCCTACTGTACACTTGCCTACCATGACCCCTAAGTCCCCAGGGGACTCCTGTATCCAGGGCATCCCAATAAAATGCAGAATGTACACTCTCGGCCTTAACAACACAAGTTGTCAGCAACAAAACTACGTCTCCAGAACTTTCCCACAGCCAGACATATGCGCAAACATGACCCTTGGATATCGTCTGAGGACTTAGACTATGAATCGTGAACTCTCTCTCTCTCTCTCTCTCTCTCTCTCTCTCTCTCTCTCTCTCTGTGCGTGTGTGTGTGTGCTGCATCTAACACCCTATGGGCCCCTGTGCCCAGGTACCTGGAAACTATTCTCAGACCCAAACAGCCCACATGATCTTTCACAAGGCCACCTTCAACCAATGTTTAGAGCGGAAGGTGCTTTCAGAGCACAAAAATGAGCACTTCCAGATGCCTTGCAGAGGAGGCTGCTGCAGGCTGTGATTCAGATGCTCCAAGTAACACCACATGAGACTGTTCAACCAGGGGGGCTGCAAGGCAAGAATACAGCCAGAGCTCAAAGGTCAACCAGTGCTTCATTTGCTAAGTTTCCACACAGCTGAAGTAGCATCCGCTGCTGTTAGCAGCTTTGGTCTATATGAGACCTGCAGTCACACACACCCTGAACAAGTCAGGTTGGTTCCCACGTACAACCGAAGAGATGGTGACCTGTGAGCACCTCTTGTCCACCAAGAAAAGGAGAGAAAACCTCCCCAAAGCCTGGAGGGCACATTCTGAGGGTGCCAGGTCCTTAGAGTCCATTTCCCATGTCATCACTCATCTCTACCCTGGAAAAATGCATTTTTCTCCAACCACTAACCCAATACCAGGTCACCATATTCTCTTCCTTTCAGAACCTCAGTCATTCCCTACGTCATGGGAGGTAGAATATTTGTCCCCACAAAATAAGGGGCTCAAAAGAACCATAAAACATGACTTTATATTTATGCCAAGAATGTTGTTAAATCTTTCATTATTAAATTCATTTACTCTCAATGCCTGAAAGTTCCTATTAGGATATGACCTAACTTGCTTTTGAAATCAATAAGCTGCTTACATTTCTAAACCTAATGTATGACTCTCGAGCAGACAGATTTTCCACATATTCAAAGGGATAAGCATCATTTGATTGCTATTTGAGCTTTGTGGGCCTGCTTTCTTTCTTTCTTTCTTTCTTTCTTTCTTTCTTTCGTTCGTTCGTTCTTTCTTTTTCTTTTCTTTCTTTCTTTCCAGGGAATCGAGCCCAGATCCTTTCCATTCAGCTGCATTCCCACCCATTTTTATTTCTGATTTTAGGACAAGGTCTTACCTACTTGCTAAGTTGCCCAGGCTGAGCTCAAATTTGTGACTGATCTGCCTGCCTTGGCCTCCTAGAGTGCCACTGGACCCAGCTCCATTTGTTTTGAAAAGAAGAAAAAAATTTAAAGATGTACTTGGCATGTCTGCAGCCACCCTCATTCAATAAGCTTCTCCCTCACCTGCTGTGGGCAAAGTTTAGGGAAATGAGAGAAGAGAATATTCTAGAAATGAACTAGACACAGTACTCATCTTTAGGAAGCATATAACTTGCTGAAAGGATGAGTAAATGAACAAACAGATGACAAATGAATGCAAACTCAGGATTAGTAGGGAATTTCCCAGCAAGTGCAATCCTTCATTTAATTGCCTTCTTATGGACCAAGGAAGAGGGAGGCTCACATTTATCTTTCCTGAGTTAAGAGTCTAATGATTCTTCCTGCTTGGTGTTTTGCCTGCTCCCCTGAACCTCAAAGACATCTTTGGTTTGTAAAATCTCTTACAACGTGAGGTCCTGTGAAGTCTCCAATGTGACCATGAATGATGAAGGCAGGGGGTCTGTGCACCTTTTGGGGTCAGACTCCTATATTCTACTGTATTTGAAGAAATTCTCTGCCTTCCTTTCAGTACTTTCAAAAGACCTTTATTTTAGACTCTTATATGTCTCTCCACGCTAATGTCATTAATGTTTTGGATGAAATGTTGCCTTGCACACAACTTCTTAGATTTTGATTTGTTACTAAAACAAATAGTTCCATTCTCCTAGGAACAAATGCTACCTTTTATTAATGAGTGTTTGCTACCCTTCCTCTTTGTGGAGCATACACCATGGTACTTTCAACATATATTAAGACTAAGAAAAGTCAGGGACATAACCTTTGCTCCCAAGAAAATCGTATTTTCCATAGGCAGTCAAAATTAAAACATGGTGACATGGGGCTCTACAGATGTCCCAGGAGTTCAGAGGAGCGAGAGGTTCACTCTGAGAACAGAAGTCTTCAGACTAATGCAGGAATATCTTAAGAGGAAAATCAAAGGAAAGACTACAAAAAGGAAGAAAAAGGAATAAGAGTACTACGGTTTGGATTTGGATTGTGCCCCCAAAGCCTCACGTACTTGAATGTGGCCGGATAACTGTGGAACTGTGCGTTATTGGGAGGTAAAGCCTGGCTGGAAGAGGCAGATGCTTGGGATTTGACCTGGAGGGATTACGGCAACTTGGTGAGATTGATAGGTACCCAGGGAAGAGCTTTCAAGTGCGTGTTATTGACCTGTGGGCGAGGAAGTAAGTGAGAGGCACCCACCCTGGGTATGTGGGGGCCCATGGCAGCTTGAACTAAGTAAAGGAAGGAAGCATTATTACCGCTTCTTCCTGGGAAAGCTCTGGCCTTGCCTGCATCTCCAAACGTGACTGGCTCCTCATCCCCTTGGCTCCTGCTTTACTTGGCTTCCGTCTACAGTGGTGGGGAGCAGCTCTCCTGCCTCCGCCAGGTGCTTCCACCATTGCCGGCTGCTATGAATGGACTGTGTGACACCTCCTGAAACCGAAACCGTGCTCTAAAATAAATCTTTCCTTCCTTAAGTCGTGGATGTTGGGTATTTTGTCCCAGCACCAAATAACTAACTAAGACAAATAGTCCTCTTCTCAACCTCTGGGTACTCTTAGTTCCTCCTGAGAAGTACCAGGCTGGTGAGTGGACAGCCGGTATGTGTCAATGCAAGTGAGGACCTTGAGGCTTGGAACAACTCTGCATCCTGTGGCACTCAAGGCCTTCAGATGGGGGCCAGAAAGCAGAATAAGCTCATTCTGAAAAGCCCACGGAGGTCGGAAACTGTGAGTATCACCCAAAAAGAGGCTTTAAAAGCTGACCGGCAGAACTTGCCACTGCAAGTACTTTGTCCTCATTAATAAGAATTCACTTTAGTATTTCCATGCTACGTAATTTCTCCCATCGCCTGTCAGACTGGAACATTTAACTTTTTGCACTTCATGTTAATTACCCTGGGGAATTTTCAGGCTATGCACAATAAAAAGACTCAATTAGAACATTTCCCACTGTCTTTTTCTTTGATATCCCAAAGTCAGTCAGGAACATCCTTGGATCCTCCTGAGACACAACTGGATCTCTTAATGCCCTCAGACAAAGAGACCAAGAAATTCAAAGCAGATGGTGCAGGATCACACAACCCTGCAAATCACCACCAGCCCACGGGCTTGATGGGATTAGAATGTTTGGGGCTGAGGACTGTTAATATAAAACAGAAACCACAACCCATGGTACCGTGTGCTGTTTGTGATGAAACATGATGATTCTGGGTAAATGTGGCCCGAGGTCTCCTGGAGTCCTGAGAACACAGACTTTCAGAGTTTGCCCACATCTAAAGTCATTATCTGAGGCAGCTCACGTGAAGTGTCCCCTAAACTCCTCAGTTATACACTTCCACTTCCTCTCCAAATTATATCCCCAACTGTTACCACCAAGGCCAGAAGTATGTCAAGTCTGGTGGTACAGACCTGTAATCCCAGCACTCTGGGAAGCTGAGCCCGGATGATCATAAATTGGAGCCCACCCTGGGCAATTTAGTGAGACCTTGTCTCAAAATAGAAATAAAGTTGGTCTGAAGAATGCAGCTCAATATTCAGGTCTTGGTCCTCGGTCCTCAGTACCACACCACACAAAAGGTCCTAAGTATTTCACATGTGAATACATGAAACCTTAAGATGAAAAACAAAACAAAACAAAACTATAAAAAAGAGTAAGATGTCATAATGTTTAGAAAAGGAATGTTAAGTTTACTCACTAAGCTACAAAGCTTAACAAATTTCTAAAAGTGAGAAATGATGTTTAAAAACACGTACTTGCCATCTGTAACTTGGGTCATAGCCTAATCCAAAGTGAAGATAAATCAGCTCTCTGTTAAATAGCTCCATGCTTCGCTGGCACCCAAAGCCTGGTACTTTTCTCAGAGCTAGTGACACCTGGCATTCACCCTGGGTCTCCCATTCTGTACCTATCTTCTTTCTCTACTTCCACGCTGTCCTATATTCTTATATTCCCCTAAACCATTCCCACTTCCTAACTCTTAAGGGATGAGTTCGTGCCAGTGCTCACGGTGATGAGCTCATGCTGCTGGGACCCAGCTCCGGCCCTGGCCCGACGTGACACAGAGCAGACACCCTGCCTTTCGGGTTTCCTCACCCGGAGGCTGTGGGGATTGGGCTGGGTCTGACTTTGGAATTAAGACAACCTAGATGCAAACTCAGGTCTCCCCATTTTACTTAACAGACAACACTGAACAAGTGGCCTTGTATCAGCAAACTCCGGTAGTTGTGGTTGGACATGAGGAAGTACGTCTCCTCAGGCAATCTGGGGTTAAGTAAAGAGGTAGATCAGCAGCTACCCTCCTGCACATCTGAGGTCCCTGAAGCTCCCAACACAGCAGCTCCTTGCTCAATAACTCTTATCTTTTTCCTTTTTGCTATCTCTAAGCTGTTGCAAAAGCCTGTGCATCTCTGGAGCGACTCAATTGCCAAGTGTTCATACACTTCACGAGCCTCCCCAACATTACCCCTCCCCGGCATTAGCCCCTCCCCAGCATCATCAAGGCATGGAAGTGCTGTACCCCCAAGTGGCAAACAGGCCAATTCATCTTGCACAAGAACACAGAAACAAGTGAGGGAGGACAGAGGGGTAGAAAAGGTCTAGAACTAAGAGACAATGGGCCTGGGTTTCCCTCGCCCTTTGAGCTAGGCCTGGTAGTGCAGGCGCGCAATGCCAGCACTCTGAGAAACTGAGGCAGGTGGATTGCAAGTTTGAGCCCAGCCTGGACAACTTAGCAACTCAGTGAGACCCTGTCTAAAGTCAAAAATAAAAAAGGGGCCAGGGATGTAGCTCTCATAGCTCTCAGAGTGAAAGCCCTGGGCTGCACCCCCCCCCCCCCCCCCCACGCCACAAAAACAAAACAAACAACAAGCATGACTTTGGTCTCTTTCGTCTTAGTGTCCCCGATCTTCAGTTTTCTGATCGGTCACATGGGAATAATCCTAGATGAAAGTACTTTGTGGGTTGGAAAATACAGTTGAAATACACGTGGTCAGTTTCAGCTACCACTCTTGGTGTTTGATCTGAAAGGTCCAACTGTATGAATTTTAAAATGTGACTTAAATGTTTTGAGAGCTATCTAATGCTCTTTAGCAGTCAAACAAAATTTCAAACTTCCCCTAAACTCTAATTTTCAGAACCAAATGGCTATTATGTGGTTTGTTAATATATACCTAAATGATCAAGGCTGGTTTTCTTTGCTATGCACAAATTACTCTGGCGAGCCTTTGGGGATACCAACTCCCACTGGCCTGATCTCCACTTGAAAAACAATGCAGTAACCACCCCCTTATTTGAACAGCTAGCACAGGGCAGGGCAGGAGCAACCCCCACCCACACGGGCTCTGAGCAGAAGTCGCACAGCTACTGATGGGAAAACAAGATACGGAGAAGGGCCTGTCCCCGGTGCCCATCCTCCCCAAGAGCTGGGTGGCTTGCTGGGCACGCGTCCCGTGCCATGCTGCTCTGATGTGGCTACAGCACCAACACACAGGCATCTCCTTCATTCTCACCTGCAGCTAGTCTTTGTATATATTTAGAAACTTGGTATCCCGCCAAGATCATCACCCTGGTTTAAATTCTGCCTACTTAGAATTGAGAAATTAAGTTAGATTCGGTAGTGCAGGGTTATAACCCAAGCACTGTGGGAGGGAGAGGCAGGCAGGAGGACTACAAGTTCATTTTTGTTTGTTTTTTCTGTTGGTGGTATTAAGGATTGAGCCCATGGTCTTCTCCACAAGGAGCCACATCTCCAGCCCATTTTTATGTTTGATTTGAGACAGGGTCTTGCTAAGTCACTAAGTTGCCCAAATGGGGCTCAAACTAGGAGGACTGCAAGTTCAATTCCAGCCTGGGCAATGTGATAAGATCATGTCTCAAAATAAAAAATTTTTTAAAAATGAGCTGGGGGTGTAGCTGAGAGCAAAGGCCCTGGGCTCAAACCCCAGTGCCAAAAAGAAAAAGGAGTTGGGGATGTAGCTCAGTGAAAAGGCCCTGGGCTCAACCCCTAGTCCCACAGAAATAAATAAGTAAATAATAAGTAACTATTAAAATAGGATGGCACTGTAAGCTCTACGTGTCTATTTAGGAACTTCTTAGCACTCTATGCCACACAGGACTCTACATGAATGCTTTCTGTGAAATTTCTTCCAGCATAGCTGAGATATAGGAACTAGTGAGCTAAAACAAAAAAATTCTGTATGCTGTTCTTCACTTGGTCTTTCCCGAGCATCCCCAGACCTCCAGTGCGGCAGGCACAGCGAGACGAGAGCCCAGGCTTGGAGGCCAAGGCACTGAGGAGGACCACAATGCATCAACGCTGGAGTGGCGGACAGCGAAAAAAGGTAGTACAGACAAAGGGGGGAAAAACAAACACCCTGTCTCTTAAGAGCTCGAGCTCCTGAAATGGCTGGAGTGTTGGGCACTTATTAGCACTCACCGTCTCTGGTCCTCTCTCTGAGAATACCAGTGACCACACAGGATCCCGAGGGCCGGTCCTTGGAGCCAGGAAGCACTAGGGAAACAAAGCTAGGAGGCTGAGCACACTTGCAGAGGCAGCCCCGGGGACCTGGCCCCAGTACTGGAAACTCTGGTCTCCCGACCTGGTCTCATCAGATAATGCCAGGGACTCAGCTCCTTCCAATCATCCTTGCACCTGAGTGACAACAGGAGTTAACAGCGGAGCACAAGGTTTTGCGTTTTAAAGGAGATTACGGGGTATACCTAAATTATGTCCACGCTAAGCACCGGGCTCCAGGCCAGGAGCTGGAGAGCGCAAGCCCAAGGTGATACACTGAACTTCAAAGATCCAGACAAGCCTTGTCCAAGTGCCCATCACTCACTGTACCTAAACCTCCTACCTGTCACCTTCCCACCAGCAATGGAGTGCGGCTGGGACATCAACCACCTCCATGTTAGTTCACTAGTTTTGCTTTATCTGCATCTGTACTCCACTACATGTGTAAGTATTTTTCATTAAAATAACTCACTTCTTTTCACTTGAATACATTTTTTTCTACTACTGGAAGTTGAACCCAGCCTTTACACTGAGCTACATTTCCAGCCCATTTTTTAAAATTTTTATTTTTGACGGGGTCTCACTAAGTTGCTAAGTTGCCCAGGCCTGGCCAGAATTTATGATCCTCCTGCCTCAGCCTACCAGAGTGCTGGGATTACAAGCCTGTGCCACCAAACACAGCTACTCAAATACCTTTATTTTCTTCTTTTCTCTTTTGCTTTTATTCTTATGTCAATACACATTTGCAATGCATACTAATAAAAATCAGCTTGGGAAATTGGTGTATTTACACATCACATGTCGAGCATTCTTACATACATTTTGAAGGAAGTTTTATAAGACCACTACACGTGGGAAAATTAGTACCACTTGCCTGCACAACAAAACAATACCTAAAAACCAGGCAATGTTACTCTTAAGTTCTAGTGACATGGACTTCCTGCCAGTGTTCTAAACCTAAGGCCAACAGCCTTCTGATTACAAAGAAATTAATACACCTTAGACAGGCACTGCAGGTCCAGTAGCTTTGAAGTGAGACTCGTCCAGCCAGGTAATCAGAACTGGGTAGGAAATAACTGCTCATTATGGGACTCACTGCTCTCCTAAGGTCACATCTAGTGATCACCCAACGTAGACCTCCACCTGATGTCAGGGGTGCCCCTGGGCTACCGAGGGATGAGGCCACCATGGCATCCCCAGATCCTAGGTCGTCATGCAGGAAAATGGCAGCACCTCTCATGTCTGTGAACTGAATGCGCAAATGAATACACAGCTTGGCCCGAACACGTGAGTCACTTAACTGGCTCATTTATCCCCGAAGGGTCCATGCTCATGTCTCCCTGCGTGCCACCGCCCACTCTATGAAATGTCTCCCCATCCCTTACCACCAT
Source organism: Ctenodactylus gundi (assembly GCA_004027205.1). NCBI lineage: Eukaryota > Metazoa > Chordata > Mammalia > Rodentia > Ctenodactylidae > Ctenodactylus > Ctenodactylus gundi. The sequence goes on from PVKB01001388.1 coordinate 275,288, forward strand.
CCTCCAATATCCTCATGTCTTTGATTGATGGTTTCTACTTGTCACTTTGGGTTAAGAATAATGAACTATGCCTAGCGTACCCACTACACTAGTGTACTAGCGCTACCAGTTCTTATCACATTATAATAGCATATTAATAGCACTTATCACATTATACTAATAGCGCTTACCACATATAACCATGAATAGTTCACTTGTGCTTTGTCTTCCTACAAGTCTTTTTTGTTGCTGTTGTTGTTGTTCTGGGGATTTAGCTCAGGGTCTTCACCTACCAGTCTTTTAACCCCGAGGGAAGGAATGATAGCCTCATCTGTCATTAGCTGATACTCCACAAATGAGAGTTCGCCTGGCTCCTTCCCCACCCGCTCTGCCTTTCCCACTTCCCTTTACTGAATCTTCACTGAAATGCCCTTGACAACATGCAAACACCAGTCCGTGTTCCTGACGAGACGTCTTCTGGACCCCTTCCCCTAGCCAAGTGCAATATTCTCCCACCCTGTACACGACTTTTATCACAGGGCTTATCCTACATCATTATACCTTTTTCTCTGTCACTACATGATTCAGTAGACCTGGGGCATCTCCTTTTGTGACCTCAAGGTCTATAGGCTACCTGGCCTGGAGTTGAGTAGACAAAGGAATACTGCATTTAGTAGGAAAATACACTCCTATTCCTCTTTCTTGTTATCAACTCCAAAGCCCTTGAGGTTGATGTCAGTAAAAACATGAAAATATTCTCAGACTGTTTCCTCCCGACAGATGTTTCATGAAGATTTTTAAATTTCATTCTCCTAACCTTTGTTAAGATAGGTACAAATCTGCAGGTAAGGCAACCTGAGCTTAGGGAGATGGAGTCACTTATACAAGGTTACATAGGTTGTAGTACAGGACACACAGCAGGCCTGGAAACCTCCAAAACACTTAGCCACCCTCTGGCCTGGTCTGTGACCTTATTCTGCTTGACCCACTGTCCTCCTTCACGATCCAAAACCAAATCTTGGGCAGATGCCCTGTGGACAGCATTAATTATACGTTTTGAGAGCACAATTAAGTCACTTCACCAAGCAATCCCTGCCCACAAAGCAGGGGACTGTGCCACAATGACCATTCCAACCTCTTGCTTAAGCCACAAGGGACCTGCCAAAAGCACGAGCTCTTGAACTCTCCCAGAAGACAAACTGAAGCAGCCTCTCATGGATTCCAAACGTGTCTCTTTTGTATGTGTAAAATACCCACAATTTGACATGTTGGGATTTTCCCTACAAGTAGTGGGTGGCTGCAGCAAAAGCAGATGAACTGGTATCTTTAAAAGCAGAGTAAAAATATTTTTTCAAAAAGATAGGAAGCCTTAGTACATGCACAAAATACTCAAGTTCAATGTAAACTTTATGTATTGTACTATACATATCAAAAAAATGGGGAAAAAGATGGGAAGCCTTAAGTTGACTGAGGAGCGACACTAGAGCCCATCAGCACCCCAGAAGCACAAGGAACACCTGGAGCCTGTCAGGGCTTCAGTGCCTCAGGAGAACAGGGGTCACCACTGCTATCTCCTCACTTTCAAAAGGGAGCTAAAAGCACAGCTTCCTCTCCTTTGCACTCACGAAGGGAGACAAACACTGCCTGCCTGGCTACAGAAGTTCTTTTCTAGAAAAGAGCTACTTCGTTCTACAAATAAAAAGCTCCAAATATGTATATGAAATTTGGAAGGGGAGAAAGGAAGTAAAAGATCCATTTTATAAGTTCGTTCCTGGCTGGGTCTGGTGGTGCCAGTCTTTAATTCTAGCACTCTGGGAGGCTGAGGCAGGAGAATCACAAGTTCGAGCCCATCCTGGGTAACTTAGCAATTTAGCAAGACCTTGTCTCAAATAAACAATAAAAAGGGGCCAAAGATGTAGCTCGGAGGGAAGGCTCTGGGTTCAATATTTGGTACTCACACACACACACACACACACACACACACACACACACACACACACAGAGAGAGAGAGAGAGAGAGAGAGAGAGAGAGAGAGAGAGAACAAAAAGAAAAGAAAAAGAAAAAAGTTCTTCTGTTTCTTTCTCTATATTTTCTTTTTCGGCAGCACTGCTGACCAGGCCTTGTGCATGCTACCCACGGGATCCATCCCTGAGCCACACCCCCAGCCCCCACTTGCTGCTTCTTGATGATGTTTCCAGAGTGATCTGCAGGAAAAGCCCAGCAGAGGCACCAGCAGGGTGGACACGCAGCCACGTGGTTTTGTCTCTCCAGTTTTCTTGGGAGAAACACCTCATTTGGGAGTGAAAGGCACATGTGACAGTCTCTTCCTGGAAATGAGCCCAGTCCAGAAGGGAGCTAAAGACCTGGATTGGTTCTGGTTTCCCACTTTAGGGATAGAAGCCAGGGCCTCTCACGTTGAGCTATATCCCTGGCCCATTGTGTGTGTGTGTGTGTGTGTGTGTGTGTGTGTGTGTGTGTGTTGGTTTTGAAATAAGGTCTTGCTAAGTCTCCCAGGCCGGGCTCAAACTTGCGATCTTCCCGGCGAGCCTCCCGGTGTGCTGGGATCACAGCCTGCGCCACAGGGCCTGCATTTATTTGTTTCAAATTGGCAGATGGCTTCAATGCGCGCAGCTTCAGGCTTTCAGCGATGGGAGAGGTCAGCCTGGTGCCCACTGAGCGCCAACTTTCCTTTTGGCTCTGAAGTTCTAGGGCAGTGGCAGCATGTAACAGAGCGAAGCAGCGCAGGTGTGTGCCGCCCTGTCCCCGCTGCCACAGCCAAGGCAAATCCTCTCCCAGCGCCAGCGACGACTCCGCGGAGGGGCCCACGTGCCGCCCCAGCCATTACTCCCCCGTCAAGGCGCAGAGATGTGACATAGGGGACACGCGGGAGTTTCCGAAGGAGGCGCTCCTTCCCTGGCTCTTGTGGACGTACACTTATGCAACCCGTGGCAGCTGCAGATCCCGTGATCAAGGACACAGGGCGCAGGAGGGCTTGGCTGGCAACGCTCAGACCCTGCCTCTCTGATTAGTGGTGGCCTCATCTCTGGCATAAGCAAAGGGGGTCCATGGCTTCGGGTTTCACCTGGCCTTCTGAGAGGCTAATAGTTAAACCACACCCCCTTCAAAAGCCAGGAGAATGTAAATCTACTTTTTAGCATTTCATTTAAGAAAATAAGCAGACACCCATCATTCCAGCTAAAGGGGAGGCTGAGGCAGGAGGATTGCAAGTGAGGCCTGTCTGAGCAACTCAGTGAGACCCTGTCTCTAAACCAATCCATCATCAGCAAAGATCTGGAGTGTAGCTCACTAGAAGAACGCTTTGTCTAGCATGTGTGAAGCCCTGGGTTCAATTCCCAGTATTTTAATCAAAAAAAGATCAGACACAAAAGCAACTGCTAGCCATAGTTACCATTTATGCAAAGCTGGCTATGTACAATGCACTATGTTAAGTACTTCACATAAATTATCTAAAATACTGCAGGAATTTGAAATTAGTATTATATCTCCATCTTTGTATGCTTGTGTATGCATGTGATATTGAGGACTGAGCCCAGAACCTTCACACTGAACTACATCTCTCCAACCCATTTTTCGATGATCCTTCAGAGTTTCTGGCCTCCCGCTGGTTGCCATTCAGTTTTGGGGGATGCTCCTCTGTTTCCTAGCTACACCAAACACACTTTTTCTAACTGTCTTCTTGATTTTTTAAGTGAGCCGATGAGGAGACATTGTACAGTGCTGTTACTCAGCGGCCATCTTGACCGGAACCCCCTCTCCAACCCATTTTTATTTTTATGTACTGTTTTGTTCTGTTTTTTGAGACAGGGTCTTGCTCCGTAGTCCAGGCTGGTCCTGAAATCACTCTGCAGCCCAGGGTCTCACTACGTCACTGAGCTGCCAAGGCTGAGCTTGAACTTGGTATCTGCCTGCCTCAGCCCCCCAAACTGCTGGAATTACAGGCCTGCTCCACTGGGCCTGGCTTTATCATTATTTTACAAAAAAAAAAAAAAAAAAAAAGAACACGAAGGCTTTTAATCTTGCACTGCTGTTCAGGGTACAAAAACTTATGTGTGAGTATATTGCTGTCACAAAATGATCCAGGTTTTTAAGAATAGGGAGCTGATTAAATGGTATTATCACATAACAGCACATTAAGAATGCACAAGAAATTGTGTTAGGAGAGGAATTTATGATATGGAAAAATGTCAACAATAAGTCACTAAGAAAATCCAACTTTGTTTATATGTAATTATATATAATGTATATAATCTGCTTATTTTTCTGTTTTTTCCTATGTGTTTCCAGTTTTTCAGAGTAAATATATATATATTACTTTTCAAATTCTGGAAATACACAAATGCCCACCAGAAATAATGCAGGGCCCACCTCGTTCCCCCTGGTGTCTGGATCCTGTAAGGGGCGCCCTAATGCACTCAGATGCTCCACAGCTGACAGCTCTCCAGGCAGAACCAAGAGGCCCCTGGGCTGCTCCCTAAATTCCATGACACGCAGCAGGTGAGTGACAGGTTGGCTGGGATTTCAAAGGCAGATGAGCAACTGTCTTTCTAATGGTGGGACACCTGTCAGGAGGCCTGCTACCCTTTGGATCTGAAATGTACCCCCCAAAAGGCTCATATGCTAAAGGCTTGGTTCCAGCCTGTGACATTATTCAGCAGGGGTGGAGCCTTTAGAAGTAGGGCCCAATGGAAGGAAGCTTGGAGGTCATCAGAAACGTATACAGTTTGCTTCATGACTTGGCAAATGGTCTCATCTTGGAGACTCTGCAGCTCTGGAAAGGAGCCAGTCTAGACAAGACGCTTTAGAGTGCAGGAAGATGAGGGCTGGCTGCGGGCATTCCTGGGAGAGTGCGGGTCCCATCTAACTGAGGGATGCTGGGCAAACTCTTCTAACTTTCTTATCTGTAAAACGGCATAAGGAAATACGGCATAAGTTGAAAGGAATAAAGACAGCATATAACACATGCCATCGTAGGTTACATGCACAGAACACACGGTATCTTCTTCCCAGGCCTTAAAGGAGGGTAAGTACACTTTGACTCATGGTTTCTGAGGTTTTAGTTTACAGTTACTCAGGCTGGTTCCTTCAGGCTTTTGGTGGCACATCACAGCAGCAGAGCCCACGGCAGAGAAGGCCTATTTGCCTCACCATGGCTGGCAGGCAGAAAGGGTCCCAATAGCCCCTCAAGAGACACTCCCAGAGACCTGGCTTCTACGAGGCTCCACCTCCCAAGGGATCCGCCACCCCTGCCCTAGTTAGGGCAAGGGTCCCCGATCCCTGGGCAGAGGATCAGAACCAACTTGTGGCCTTAGAAGGACTGGATCACCAGGGCAGATGAGAGGTGAGCTGGAGGAGAGTGGAGAGTAAAGCCCTGCCTCCTGTCAGCAGGCTCCTATTAGGTTCTAATGCCGCTGTTGATTGACAGGAGGCGGAGCTTCGCTCTGGGGCGTCCCTCCCGCTGCTGCTCGCCATTTCAAAGCTATTCGCCAACAACCTACTACATAACAAGACACCCCTACCCCAATGCTTAGGAGAATGGTCTTCACTTAGACAGGTCCCTGGTGTAGAAAAAGCCGGGGACTATCGCTTAGACGCCATTCACAATCCAAACCACACCAATCCTCCCACCACCACACGCCTGTTCTCCATCCTCCTCCAGTTCATAGCCTCCGCTTGAAGCCCAGCACTGCGAGGGACCATCTCAAGCAGCAGGTTGGAAAAGCCAAGGCCTTGCGCACTCATCACTACCACCCCACGCCAGATCCCATTTCATCAGAAATTGTCATCTTTTGCATACTTGAAAATGACTTTAATTTTTTTTTTTTGTTTTGTTTTGTTTTTTTTTTTTTTGGTGGTGGTGGGTTGGGTTTATTATTGTGATTAAGCCCAGGGCTCCTTCCCCAGCCCATTCTTATTTTTGCTTTTGAGACAGAGTTTCACTAAGCTGCCCAGGCTGGGCTTGAACTTGCCGTCTTCCTGCCTCATCCTCTTAAGAGTGCTGGCATTGCAGGCCTGCATCCCTACACCCAGCAACTCGATCACACTCATCAGACATTCCTCTCTTGCTGCGATGCCCTGTGGGAGTCACGCAGCCTCTCAGAGCGTTGACGGTTTCAAAGGTTCTACCCTCAGGTTGACTCATGATCATCCTTCAATTTTTCAGATCTGTTTCATCTCACCCCACCAGAGATACATAAATACATACGTGTGTGTGTGTGTGTGTGTGTGTGTGTGTGTGTGATAAAAATGGCTGCATTTTACTTTGGAAAAAAAACAGAGCTCAGAGAGATTGGCTGACTGGTCTGAGATCAGTTGGCAAGTAGAAATGGATGTAAGAAGAAGGTCCAGGCTGAGCTTGTTACTCTATTTTTCATTATTTTTCCTATGGTGCCGGGGATTGAGCCCAGGGCCTTCCTTCCCATGGAGCTGCACCCCCAGCCTATTTTTGAGGCTGGGACAGGGTCTTGCTAATTTATTAATTTGCCCAGGCTGGGCTCACACTTGTGATCCTTCTGCCTCAGCCTCCTAGGGTCCTGGGATTCGAGGCCTGAAACAGCAGGTCCAACTCTGGTTATTTTAAATGAGCTGTTAGTGGCAGAATAGAGGAGAGACCACACGTTCCCGCCTCACTCCTCTCCCAAGGGCTCCTCCCTCCAGGGCCTACGCTTTCCTGCGTGTCTGGCCAAGGGCCTTACTCATCCTGCACAGATCCAGCCTCACACACGTTTTATAGCTGTTTTCTTAACATTTAGGACTATCTCAGTACCGTGTCAATGTTTCCTACAAATCTGCCCCTTCACAGTCAACAGCATCCTGATGTCGCTGCTGGAACAACAGCTGCTGCCAACTCCAGGCCCCAGAGTCTAGCTTTCTCCCGGAGGACCCAGCCGTGTATCTGCCACTTCCACACTTGCCGTGCTTAAAAGTTTTTCCTTCATAGGCTTCCGTCTCTTCCTTGACATGATTCAGCTCACTGGAGAAAAGTCTGCTTCTCTGGGAGCCGCTTGGCTTTTGTCCGGCAGGCTTTCTGCTACGCACCTAGGCAGCACCAGACACTGTGTCCCTCCAGGGACTCCACATCACTGGAGGCCATGGTGGAGGCTGGAAATTCCCCCAGACAGCTCTCCAAGGGAGATGGGTGAAACCTGCTCCTTGTTGGGCTATGAGGGGAGAAAACAGGAAGGCCTGGCGCCTGGAGCCAGGTAGGCCTGGTTTCAGTGTCTACTTTGTTCCTCTCTTGCTGCGTTGCCTTGTGGGACTCACGCAGCCTCTCACAGCCTTAGTTTCCTCATCAGTAAGTGGTGACAACACGATCTGTTCAGATTCTCCTCTAATAAGGCTGATGCAAGGTTCAAGCAACACCAGGAACAGAAATGCTCTGTCAACTCTAATGGGCTGAAACATGGGGGGTTCTGTTACTGTCGTGCAGTTTGCCTTATTATGTACTTTCTGCATTGTATTAAGTCCTCTTCTGCCTGTCAAATGGATGTGCCAGTCAACTTTCCATTGCTATAATGAGATACCTAAATCCAAGTACTTACAAAGAAAAGAGAGAGCGAGGTATGCACGCCTAGAATCCCAGCACTACGGAGGTCGGAGGACCACAGATCCAAAGCCAACCTGTGCTACAAGATCTTGCTTCAAAAATTACAGAATGAGAGGAGGTTTACTTAGCTCACCATTTTGGAGACCGAAAAATACTTTTTGGGGGGCGTAGGGGAAAGAGCTGGGGATTGAATCTAGGGCTTTCATACTAAGCCATACCCCCGGGCCTTATTTATTTGCTTATTTATTGTTTTTAAATCCTGAGGCAAGATCTGGCTGAGTCACTCAGGTCAAGCTCAAACTTCTGACCTTCCTGTCTCAGCACCTCAGGGTACTGGCTTTACAGGCTTTTGCTGCCACACCAGCTTCACCTTTATTTTTTGACTGAAGTTGGCAGAACATTGGCCGCAACATTGGTGTTAGACTAAGGAAAAGGTAATCGTCAAGAGACGCTGGCTTCCCTTAAGCAGGACAAAACACACAGTTTCAGTGAAGATAAGTTGATGAACCAGAAAATTAAGGACAAGAGTTGTACACAAATGACTTCCCAGTTATATGAAGATTCCTCACCTCTGCTCAGAGTTTGTAATGAAAATTTTTGACTGATGCATGAATATTTCAAGTTCAAGACCAGCCTGGGCTATATATGAGGCCCTGTCTCACAATGACAAGACAAAAGAAAGGGGAAAAAAAAAGTCCTTTAGAAAATGAATAGAAGCTTGTCACGGTGGTTCATGTCTGCAATCCCAGCACTCTGGGCGGCTGGGGCAGGAGGATAACCACTATAAGCTCAGCCTGGGTAACTTAGCAATTAACCAAGATCCTGTCTTAAAAATTAAAAAAGGGGCGGGGGCGGGGGGGGGGGCTGGAGAAATGGCACAGTGGCTAAAGCACTTGGTAGGCCATGAGTTCAATTCCCCAGCACCACTTAAAGCTGGGTGTGGAGGTGCATGCCTGTAATCCCAGCACTTGGGAATTTGAGGCAGGAGGATTGCTATGAGTCCAAGGCTAGCCTAGGCTACATAGTGAGTTCAAGACAAGCTTGTGCTACAGAGTGAGATCCTGTATCAAAATAATATAAATTAGATTAAATTAAAAAATAAAAAAGGGCTAGGAATGTGACCCTGTGCAAAAGTTTTGGGTTCAACCCCCAGTACCAAGTGGTGGGGGGAGGGGGGAGGAATGCAAACTAGGTATATAGGCACAGGCCTATAATTAATCCCAGCACTCTGGAAGGCTGAGATAGGAGGATCAGAAATTGAAGTCCGGTCTGGGTAGCCCAATAAGGCCCTGTCTCAAAAACTTTAAAAAAGAAAGTCTAGGGGTATAGCTCAGTGGGAAGGCCTTCAGTTCAACCTCTAGCACCACAGTAAATAGAATACAGCCTGATTAGCACTGAGTTCCTCTCCACTTCTCCCAGCACAAGAAGGAGAGCTAATAACTAGCAATTTTAAATTCATTCCTTGTCCTTCATAAAATGTCATTTCACCCAGGAAGCCCCACCTGCCCCAGGGAGGCCACTGCACTCTAGTCCCAGCAGCTCTAGAGCGGGGAATCTGTGCACACAGCACCCTCACAACCCACCACTATCGCTGACTGACTGCTTTGTTTCTCCCTAGAGGCCAGGCATCCCTAGGTAAAAAGGCTTGCCTTTCTTCGATTTTGAATCCCTGATGTCAACCACGTATCACAGTGATACACAGTAGGTGCTCAATAAATGCTTATATACGAGGTCATTTTCCACTGGTCAACCTTGTATCCAAAACATTACTAGCTGGGTTGAATATAAACAGACTCTCAGATACACAGTACAAATTGTTCAAGAAGGCAACTACCTCATCTTAGCCTATTCTTTGGTGGCTATTTCACTTTTCCCACAAGGACATGTGCTGCATCTGATGTCTTACTAATAGTTCCTGGTCGAGGAAGTTTTGATCCAAATGAAATCTACACTAAAAATTGATAGTTTGGGGCTGTGGGCGTAGCTCCGTAGTTAAAGCACTTGGCTAGCATTCGCAGGATCCCACATAAAAGATTTGCTGGGCACAGTGGCACACACTTGCAATTCCAGCACTTAGGAGACTGAGGCGGGAGGATTGCCATGATTTCAAGGCCGGCTTGGACTACACAGTAAGTTCAGGACCAGCCTGGGTTACAAAGCAAGACCCTGTCTCAAAAAAAAAAAAAAAAATTCCTCTTGATCTAAGTACTAATTTATAAGAACTTTAGGAAATGGGATATACCCTGTCTTGTGGGGCTGTAATCAGCAAAAATTATAAACACATGATATGGTTATCAACAAGAAAATTACAAATAGAATATCTGAGAAGTATGAATAGGGAACACAACCATTAGCTCCAGCATAGGCTTTAGTTGAAACCTGGCTCTCTCACACATATACATTTTTTGAAATTATAAAGCAATCAAGCATATGAGATCCCTGACTAGATATCTGCCACCATTAAGTAATCATTTTGCAGGTGTGATATGATCTTGCGGTTGTATTTAGAAATGCGCTGTAATCTTCTAGTAAAACATACTGGAATATTTACAGTTGGAGTGACATGACATCTAGGATTTGTTCCAAAGGAAGTTGAAGGAAGGTGGAGACATAAATGGAAAAGAAGGCAGTGGAGAAAAAATAAAATCAGGCAGTGATTATACTAATCTACTACCTTTGTTTTAAGTTTGAAATTTTCTATCACAAATTTTAAATCAGTAGTTTATTAAATTTTTTTCTTTCTCTTTTGTTCTTTTTCTCTCGTTTTAAATTTTGACACAGGGTTCTCACTAACACACTAAGTTTTCCACGCTGGGTTAGAACTTAACAATTCTCTTGGTTCAGCCTTCCAGAGTGCTAGGATCACAGATCTACACCTGGTACGCACCTGGCATATTTTTCATTTTAAGATGGGGTCTCACTATGTCACCCAGGATGGGCTTGAACTTTCAATCCAACTGCCTCAGCCTCCTGAGTAGCTGGGTTGACAGGCATGTACTCGATACCCAGTAGCAGTTTATCGAATTTCTAACTACAGGGTGACTTAAAGAGTTCTTGACAACAGCTGACTTGTGATGGCACAGGACCCTTGGAGGGGCAGGAGCTGCAGGAGAGCTGAGCTACTGTTCTGCTAGATCTACCAGGGAGGAGCAGTCCCTGGCGTCTTGATTAAAGAAGCACTCAATTTGAAAGCGACATGAAACTCTGGTTCTAGGAACCAAACAAGGTGAAAAGAACAGTTCTCTACTTTCCATATGGAAAAATAAAATGCAGGAAAGACAGACTGGAAAAGATACAGGACTTGAAATTACAAATCTGGATTGAGAAAGGCCTAGTGGCACTGGAGGGCGGAAGCAGGGGGACTCACCGGTTGTAGCCCAGCCTGGGCAATGTAGTGAGATGCTGTCTCAAAATCAATCATGAAAAATGGGTTGGGGGTGTGGCTCTATGTGAAGGCCTCAGGCTTGAATCCCCAGTACCGCCACCACCACCAAAAAAAAAGGTTAGATTCACTCTTTGTCCCCTTGTGCCTCAGTGCCCCCATCTGTAAAATGGAAACACCACCATCATCCATCCATCCATATAACAGAACGGCTGTGAGGACAGGATGTGATCTTAAAAAGGGAAGAAAGGTAGCACAGTGCTGGGGACAGAGACTTGAGTCTGAACAGTGACTTCACTGGACCATCTACAGTCAAGTACTAAATAAATGAAAACTGTTATAATTAATTATTTAGCAAAAAGCAATTTGTCCAGGCTTCAAAGTGACACAGCAGGGCGCGACTCAGGAGGGCACTTGTGTTTCACCATCCTCCTGACCAGCCTTCTGTACGTCCTGCAGGGCTGTGGGGCAGGTGACTCATAAGTGGCAGCTTTTTTGATAAGACAGGGCAGCCAGTGAGAAGGAGACAGATCAATCTCCTCCTGACGGCTGGGCTGCCCTGGGTGGCCATGATGACCCAGCCCTCATGGCTTCCTGAGGCCAAACACTCTGACAGATCGGTGGCCGTCCCCTTGCGTCCCCTCTCCAAGGGCACCCCGAACTTCACAGGCATCTCCCAGCTTCCATGTAGAAGCAGTTCTTTCAAACCCAACAGGAGCCCAGTAAGCAAGAAAGATGTGCACGTGTATTCAAGCACCTGCCCATGCATGTATACATGTGTGAGTGTGAAGACGCCCAGGAGTCTGTGCCTCCAACATCAGTAGGCAGCACACCATCCTAGTGCCACAATGGAAGAACAAGGGACAGGCCTGCAGTCCCAACACTCAGGGAGACAGAAGCAGGAAGATCACCAAGTTCAAGTCCACCCTGGGCAACTTAGCAACTTGGTGAGACCCTATTTCAAGATCAAAAATAAAAATGGGCCAAGGATGTAGCTCAGTGCAAAGTCCCAGGGCTTTATCCCTAGTATGACAAAAAGAAAGAAAGAAGGAAGGGAGAGAAGGAGGAAAAAAGGAAGGAAGGAAGGAAAGCAGGAAGAATGGAAGAAAAGACACCCACCAAACAATAGGTGTCCAACTCTCCATTCCTTAGCACCCAGGAGTTTGGAGAGTAGCTTCTTCGTGTCCACAAGCACCACCTTGCCTACGTGATTTCAGAGTGTGTTACTCGCTGATTTGCCCAGGACTTCTAGTTTGATGAATCTCATCATTTTCTGTGTCCAAGAGCAAAGCAAAAGTTCGAGAAGGATAAATCCTGTGCCCTTTATGAACAAATGTTTCTGTCTGAGGAGCTGGATCAAGAGAAACCAGGTCAGAGTTGGGGATCTATACTTACAGAGTTTGGAATTTAGGGTGGGTCTTTTTTTTTTTTAAATCTGCAATATCTTGGCTTTTGCTCTAAGAAGAATCACTGGGGCATCCTACAGCTTTGGATAAGGAAACAAGTACCATGCTCAATTCACTCCCTATGTTTTTAAATAACTATTACAATGAACAATTCATTAATTACTACGAACTGCTAAGAAGCCCAGGGCCTCTTGTATGCCAGGCAAGCACTCTACTACCGAGCCACAGCCCCAGTCCCGAAGGCTTAAATAAACATAAGTAATTCTAAGTTAAATAATGTCTAGCCAGACAGTATCTGTTATGGGAATATAATGTGATTTAACTTTATTTTGCTAAATAAAATAGCCTTAATACCTTATTCCAGGCATGGGGCAGGGCCACTTCCCACAGCAATCTGGCACTGTCATGGCAGTGCTGATATGAAAAAGCCCTTAAAACTAGCCACTTGAAATGGATTAGAAATAAAGCTGATGTGCCTTTGTCCAGGAGGAGGTGGACAAGGCCCTAGCTGTCCCGACAGCTTGGCTACCCATACAATGAGCCCCTATCCATAGACTGGAACAGAGCGTTTGCTTGGAAATCCAGCAGGCCTAAGTCCAAGCCAGCAACAAGCGGTATGACCTCAGGCAAGTCATGTTCCCACTCTGGGCCTATGTCTCCTGACCTGAAACATACAGACCTGCCTCACTGTCCTTTCCAGCTCCTGTGACTCGCACAGGAACTCTCAGCAGGGTATAGGTCAAGAGGGGCTCTTTGGAAGCTAAAGTGCCAGCAACTACAGACCAGGGGTCACACTCCAACCCTGAGTCAAATCCAGGCTACCACCTGCTTTGGAACAACCCAATAGCTAAGAATGTTTTTTACTCTTTCAAATTTTAAAGAGAAGAAGAAATCCTGGCATCATCACATGCACACACTAAATAAATAAATAGTAAAATTTAAAAGGTGGGGTGGGGTACTGCCGGTGTAACTCAGTAGTAGAACACTCTTAGCTTTGATCTCTAGCATTAAAAAAATGGGGTGAGGGGCTGGAGGAATGGCTCAGCAGTTAAAGCACTTGCCTAGCAAGTGCTAAGTCAAGAGCGAAGTATCTGAGTTTGATTCCCCAGCATCACATAAGCTGGGCATGGTGGTGATGCACACCTGTAATCCAAGCAATCCGGAGGCTGAGGCAGGAGGATGTCACGAGTCCAAGGCCAGCCTGGGCTCCACAGTGAGTTCAGGACCAGCCTGGACTATGGAGCAAGACCCAGTCTCAAAATAAAATAAAATATAAAATAAAAAGGTCTGGGAATACAGCTCAGTGTGAAGGATACACACTGGATTCAATCACTAGTAATGCAAAAAAAAAAAAAAAAAAAGAACACGGTAGAGATGAAGAAGGAGGAAAAGGAGGAGCTTGTGATGCATGAAACTTACATGAAATAAACTTTAAGCTGGGTGTGGTGGAGCACCCCTGTAACCCCAGCACATGACAGGCCATGGCAGGAGACTTACTGTGAGTTTGAGGCCAGCCTGGGCTAACAGTGAGACCCTGTCTCCAGCAAAACTAAAACAAATCAAGTTCAGGGCCTGTAACCACACTCCATTCACCTGTGCACACATTGACCATATCTCCATTCGCCTCATAGCAACAGAGCTGACCAGTCACCACCACAGGGTCTATAAGTCCTAAACTGTTTTCTCTCTGGCTCTTTGCAAAGCTTGCTGACCCTGACTATAGATCAAGGTGTTTCAAACTATAATGCGTAGGTGTCCCTTGGTGTCTAGGAGGGTTGGGTTCCATCACTCCATGGCAGAGACAAAAATCCACAGATGTTCAACTCCCTGATATACAATGGCCTAGTTTTGCACATAACCTGGGCACACCACTCACGTACTTTAAACCACCTCCAGACGACTTAAAATAGTAGATACAATACAAATGCTATGTCAGGATTTGCTATATTGTATTAACTAGGGATGATGATAAGGATAAAGTTTGTACATGTTTGGTACAGATGCATTTTTTTCAAGTGTTTTTGGCCCATGTTTGGTTGAATGCATGGATTCAGAATCTTTGGGTTCCAAGGGCTCCCTACAAGCACCAATCACCGGGAGATCTTATTAAAGTGAGGATTCACATGTAGTAGATTTGGGTGGAGATGAGATTCCGAATTGCTAACAAGCTCCATGGTAGTACCAAAGCAGCAGACCTGAGGACCATACATTTTGACTGGCAGGTCTAGGCTGCCTTGGACAGGCGTGAGCGTGTCATGAACTTGCTTGATATCTCTGGTGCCTTTCTAGAGGCTTCAAAATGGACTCAGACTTCTTAGTACAACGTGATTCTTACCTGTCCCACAAGGTTCACTGCCCACTGTACGTCCCCACATGCACCCCTGACCTGCAGATTTCTCCCCCATGGTGCTGACTTCTCCACATGGAAGACCCTCCTCTGCCCACCCTCTACTCCTCGGCCCAACCTTCTGTTCTTCTGATCCCAGCCAGCTCACAAGGCAAGAACTTACAAAGGAGCTTTCCAGGAGTCCCTGAGGTGGGCCGAGCAGCTTTCCTAGGGTCTCTGAGGACCTTCTGTTCCTCCTCACAGCTGGAATGATGGGTAAGACACCAAGGTGCTCAAAAGCAGAGCCGCCTTGTTCATTCCCACCAACCCACTCATCAAACACAATTCTTGTTCCATAAACAGAACAAATGAATTGGCCAGCATTGTCAGTAAATCAAATGAGAAGCAGAGACTAGAACTGACCCTTTGCTAGGCCCAGTGGCACAAGTCATAAATCCCAGCACTCTGGGAGGCCGAGACAGAAGAAATAACAAGTTTGAACCAAGTCTGAGCAACTTCGGGACCTAGTGAAATGCTGTCTCAAAATCAAAACAAAAGAATGTGCTGGGGAATGTGTGTGGGATCAATCACACTCAGCCCACTTGAGGCAGCAAGTCCTGAAGGCTCCAGGGTAGCAGTGCTGGAGGGTCCTCACTGCACCGGTGACTCAAGTGAGAGTTCTGAAAGGCACTCTGTGAGACGGCCTGGGGGGAAAGATCAGCCCTCGCCACCGGGTCAGCCCCCAGGCTCCGGCGATGGCTTCTCACGTCTGCGGTTTCCACTTCCTTGTCCATCACCTGGGCCCCAAGGAATGCAAGTCAGCTGGACAGAGGCCGGCCAAGTGTGACCACAACGACAAGAAGGGCAGAGAGCACAGTCTCCGCTGCCCTGACGCGTGAGATGGCTGGGGCAGGATGCGGTGGGGAGGGCAGGGCACGTGAAGAAAGCCACAGCCTGCCCTGCAATAGAGCCCCGTGTGTGTGTGTGTGTGTGTGTGTGTGTGTGTGTGTGTGTGTGTGCGCGTGTGTGTGTGTGTGTGTGCCCTGTGGTACTGGGGATCAAGCCTAGCACCTTCACATGGAGATATAGTCCCAGCCCATTTTTATTTATTTCCTTTTTTTTTGAGCCATGGCCTCATGAAGCTGCACAATCTAGGCTCAAACTTGGCAATCCTCCTGCTCAGCCTCCCAGAGTGCTGAGATCAAAGGCTTCACCATTGGGTCCTCCTCCTGGCCTGGTGTTCAATACCTCTTCCCCTCCTGACCTCAAATTCCTACCATTAAGTTCACATTAAGTATTCTCTAGAAGGCTACCAGTGACTGCTATGGCCTGGACTGGATCACGTCCCCTGTGCATTCAGGGACTGAGGCCCTGACCCCCAGTACAATGGGGGGTGAGGGGGTGTTGGGAGGAGGGGCCTTCGGAGGTAATTATATGTCAATGATACTACGATATTGTGAGTGCATAATACTATTAGTGTGGTGCATTCCAGAAGAGGCCAGACTCACCTCTGCATGTCCCCAGAGCCCACCATCCGAGGACACAGAGAAAGGTGGCCGTCGCCAGAGCCTAAACTCTGCCACTTCCCAACCTCTAATGCATAGCTAAGTGGATCCCTCTCAAGCCTGACATACGGCCTTACCATTGGCCTTGACGCTAAAGAAACAAATTACAAATGACTAAAACTTCCAAATGACTGGGATAAGAAAAGTCCTCAGGTGATGGCTAGGGGAGTTCACCTCCATCAAGACATTCTGTGGGATGTTTCCCTGATATAAAGTCAGAATCCTCAAAAACAAGGGCAGAAGAAAGGTACAAAGGAGTAGTGGCCAGGGACACCTCCCACCCCCAAGCCCCGTGAGCAATGAAAGGCAGCTTGCCTCCAGCCCAACAGTCTCCTGGGTTTCCATCTAGTCAGGCTGTCAGAGACAGATGTCTAGCAACTACCTGCATTTTATTTATTTATTTATTTATTTATTTATTTATTTATTTTGAGACAAGGTCTTGCTCTGCAGTTCAGTCGGGTCCTGAACTCATTGTCGGGCCCAGGCTGGCCTCAAACTCACAGCAATCCTCCTGTCTCAGCTTTCCTAGTGCTGGGATTACAGGTGTGGGCAACCACAACCAGTTTATGTGATGCTGAGGAATCGACCCCAGGGCCTGTGCTTGCCAGGCAAGCAGTCTAACTGCGGAGCTCTGCCCTCAGCCTCTTAACTGTGTGGGTTTTTCAACTGCAATCTCATGCCACTCTGTTTCTTCTCTCCTTGCTCTGATGTGAGTCCTAGCAGCCGGCAGTGTCATATTAGGAGTCCCACCAGGACTGGACAGACTGTTCCCAGCTCTCGTCAGTTCACTGGTTGATGCTTCGTCTCTGCTTCTGAGCGCGGGCTCACCAGGGCGCAGGGCAGTTCCCTGGCCACCTGACTCCCAGCGCTGAGTATGATCACCCTGTCGTGTGCAGGCACCTAGGGGCAACCGTGGGCGGTGGCAAGTCTGGCACACAAGAGACTCCGCATCGATTCTCGCGTTTGTAACATGAAACTACTACTTCTTTTCCTCAGGACTAAGGTAAGTAAAGCAGCATACAGCAGGTCCACAGGGACAGTAAGCTCTCACTGCCTCTACTTAATGAAGAAGCTCCGGGGCTTAGGCACGACCCTGTGGTTAGCGTGGCTTGCCCAGCACGCTCAGCGTCCTGGGTTAAATCCCCACACACCTCATAAAAATCAGCCAGGCGTGGCAGTGCATGCCTGTAATCCCACCACTCGGGAGGCTGAGGCGTGATGATGCAGTGTTTGGGCCAGCCTGGGCTGCACAGTGAGTTCAGGACCAGCCTAGACTACAGAACAAGACTATCTCAAAAAAAAGAGGAAGTTCCACATTACCCACTAGTGCAAGATGGAAGATGGTCTTTGGCAAACCGGCCATTTTCAGTGCGCCTCCTTGAACGTGATCACCATATACGTGCTTGTCCCTTTCCTAATCCGGGGACTTAGAAGGGCAGGAGGCATCTTACTTAGCTCTGAGGTCTGGGGACATAGACTTCAGGGCATGACCCTGTGCAGCTTTGGAAAACTAAACTGCACAGATGGGCAAGGCAGACGGAAACTGTCCTACCCAAGGCCAGAGCGGCAGCTGAGCTGGCCCCGGCACTTTGACCTTGCCACTCGTGGATTTCATAGACCACATGGTCTCAAACCAAACAGAACAGAGGTGCTGATGTCATCCTGTGACATTCCTGTTCCCATACAAATCCCCAGCAAATGGGAACTGGCCCAGCCTCCCGAACGTCCCAGGTCACTTTCCTCTTTCTCAGAAGCAGCATCCACACTTTCACACCGAGGAGCAGACAGAACACTAACACGACTCTTAAAACACTTCCCTGCAAC
>PVKB01001388.1:293434-375966 GCA_004027205.1 Ctenodactylus gundi
TTTTTTTTTAATTGTTTTTCCTACCGGGCTGGGAGTGGCAAGGTAGCAGAGGCCATTCCTTATTTGTATTTGTTTCTTTGAATCCCCGGATAGTAGACACCCAAAAAATGTGTGTTGGGAAACAAAACTAATTCTTACTGGCAGGAAACAAATAGGAAAGGGATTGTGAACCCCTGGGAGGGGACGATGCTGTGTTCTGGCGGCAAGACCTCTGTGGGAGGCTGAGGAGGTTGGAGACGCAGTGGACACATCTCCAGCATTTTGTCCTTTCTCTGAAGACAGAGTCTCTCCAGAGAAAACAGAGTCTACAGCCACAGGACCAGATAAGGTCACAGCCCTAGACTTTCTGTATACGTTATCCCATTCTCAGAAACCACAGGGACAACAGAACACCGGATTGTTTAGAATTTTTTATCATATGGAGTTAAAGGCTGACTTGTGGCTGGTCCTCTTTTTCCTTTTTCTTTGAGACAGGGTCTCACTCTGCAGTTCGGGCTGGTCTTGAACTCATTCTGTAGCCTAGTCTGGCCTTAAGCTCACAGCAATCCTCCTGCCTCAGCTTTCCCAGTGCCAGAACTGCATGCTTGTACCACCACACCCAGCCTTACTTTTTTTTTTTTTTTTGAGACAGGGTCTCACTCTGTAGCCACAGCTGGCTCTGAACTCAACATGTAGCCCAGGCTGGCCTTGGTCTCAAGATAATTCTCCTGCCTCAGCCTTCTGAGTGCTGGGATTACAGGTATTGTACACCACCGTGTCCAGCTGATATGGTGCTGGGGAAATCAAACTCAGGGCCTTGCACTTGCAAGGCAAGCACTTTAACCACTGGGCCATTCTTCCAGCCCTAATCAGTTTTTATGTGGTCCCAGGGCCTGGCACACACGAGGCAAGTGCTCTAACCACTGAACTATATTCCCCTGCTCAGCTACTCCTCTTATTCCTGGACTGGAGATCACAGCTTCCTGACTCTCAAACACTCAAAGCCACCCTCAGGAACCCCAAAGGCCCACATTCCCCTTCTCTCCAGCCCGACTGTTCTCTTTCTCCCTCCTTAGGTGGCAGCTGTGCCC
Organism: Ctenodactylus gundi; assembly: GCA_004027205.1. Taxonomy (NCBI): domain Eukaryota; kingdom Metazoa; phylum Chordata; class Mammalia; order Rodentia; family Ctenodactylidae; genus Ctenodactylus; species Ctenodactylus gundi. The sequence goes on from PVKB01001388.1 coordinate 294,505, forward strand.
TGCCTTGGTCACGCCGGACTTGCTGGCCATCTGTTTCACTGCTGCCTCTATGAGTTTCTTCTACCCATCAACCCCCACACACTCCTCCATGCCTGGCATCTGGATAACCTGGTCCCACCCTACCCTGGGATCCACACACTCAGAAGCAGCTCCCACAGTACCCTCAGATGTCACGTTCCCCTCTTGCAGGTCTCAGATGCCAGGCAAGCCCCGCCTGATCCCGACACTTCAGGCATGCTCCCCTCTCCAAAGCAAAGCTCATTCACTGTCACCAGGGTGAGAACAAGGAGGCGGAAGTGTGTCACTGGGCCACTGCTTTTGTGTTGTTTCTCCTGAACGTAAACGGAAATCTGATCCTGCCTCCACCGGTTAAAATTCAAAAGATAAAAAACAAGTGTCTCCTTTTCTTAAGGCAGCCACTCAGATATTGGAGTAGAGACACCTGCCTCCCTGTTGAGTTGGTCATGCTCCACGGAAGTCATCTGAGTGTCCTCGTGCACCGGTCTGCTTCCCCTTGGCACCTCCGAAACTCAGCAAATTCCTGAGTGCCTGGCACAGTCATCACTTGGCAATTTTTTTAAATTCTTATTTTTTTGTGATACTGGGAATTGAACTCACGGTCTTCACACTCAGCTAGCTACGGTCCCGCTTCTTTTTTATGTTTTCCGTGGAGACAAAGTCTCACTAAAGTTGCTAAGTTGCCTAGACTGGACGTGACCTCATGATCCTCCTGCCTCAGCCTCTCGGAGTGCCAGAAATTAGAGGCCTGTACCACCTCCACACCTTGCGCTTGGTAAATCTTTATTGAATTCATTAGACCTTCTTTTCTTTGCTTCAACAACAATATCTTCCTCCTCTTCCTTCTCCTCTTCTTTTTCCTTGCCTTAAAGACTGAACACAGGGCCTTCACAATGAGCTACCCCCCAGCCCATTTTATTGTTTATTTTGAGACAAGGTCTCACGAAGTTACGAAGTTGCCAAGGCAGGCCTCAAATCTGCAAGCTGCCTGCCTCAGCCTCCTAGAAGGTTAGGATTACCGGCTGGCACCACCTCACCTTTAACATCTTATCTCATCAAGTCCTCCCCAACTAAACACATAGTCCCACATGACTGTTTTCCAGGACAATGTGGAAAAACAGAGGCTAAACTACAGATGAAACAAAGGAAAAAATTAGAGCTAAACAACAAAAAACACAAAGCAAGTTCACAGGATGAGAGTTCATCCCCCTCATGCCGGGAGCCAGGTGCCTTAGCAAAAGGCAACCTTTTCTGTTTACTCCAGGTGGCCAGAGAGCCCACACCTACCTGGCTCACCCACAACACGGGCCATCTTGCAAAAGCGCTTTTACTAGCATCCAGCCCCTCCTCCCACCCAGGCTGGTCCCAGTGGGCCGGGCTGGCAGCCACAGGCCAGAGGGAGACAGCCGCAGCTTGATGGAGAAGATGTTGCCCGAGCCAGTGGCGCCTGCGGTGGTCGGAGGGCAGGGCTGTCTATCAGCCTTCACCGTGAGCCTCTGATCTAACATTTGGAGCAAGGTAAGAATGTCACGCGGCTCTACGGCTCTTCCTTCCTTCCAGCTGATGCACTGCGCTGCTGCCAGACTCATCCTGCCGGACCAGTTGACTTGCAAGACCTACCTACAAGCTGGCTCCCCCTCGGGGCCCTTTCTGGTTATCACCTGATGTGTCACCTAGTGTCCTTGGTAAGGAAAGCAGTGGCTCTGAGCACCTGAGAGGCCAGGCCAAAGGCAGGGGGCGTGGCTCAACTGTGCCTGCAGAAACTGAGCCATTCCACATTCCTCATCTCCTTTCATCTCCCTGCATGCCCAACCAATCAACTGCAAGCTATTTAAAATATCCTTGGAAGCTGGGTGTGGTGGCCCAAGCCTATAATCTCAGCACTTGGGAGGCTGAAGCAGGACTGCTGTGTGTTCAAGGTTAGCCTGGGCTACCGGGCTACCTGTGTCATAAAATGAAATAAAATAAAATAAAATCTTCGGGCCCTATCAGAATTGTCCAACCTGCAGCACACTGTTTTTGTTTCGTTTGTTTTCTTTTATCTTGTTTCTTGAGTGAAGAGGAACTGTCTGAGGCCACAAATAAAATATACACATTAGATAGTTAACATAGCTAGTCATGGTGGCACAGGCCGATAGTCCCAGGACTGGGAGACTCTGAGACAGGAGGATCCTAAGTTTCAGCCCTGTTTGGGCAGTTCAGTGACTTAGTGAGATCTTGTCTCAAAGTAAAAATTTAAAAAGGGATAGGGATGTGGCTTCCAGTGGGGATGCCCTGGGGTTGATCTCTACCATCACAAAAAGATGCATGTGGAGTTAATTTATGTAAGTACTGAAACTTTCTTTTTAATTTTTAATTGAATATTTTATTATTTTATTTTGAGACAGAGTCTTGCTCCATAGTCCAGGCTGGTCCAGAACTCACTACGTTGCCCAGGCTGGCCTCTAACTCATGGCAATCACTTGCCTCAGCCTCCCAAGTGCTGGGATTCCAGGTGTAGGCCACCCTACCCAGGTCATTTTAACATTTTTTTAAAAATGAAGGGCAAAGAAATGGCAGGCCGTAGGCTGGTCACAGCTGCCTAGGTCTCAGAGAGGTTAGGGAGGGGGGACTGAGAAACACACTCCTGCCAAAAACTTTGAAGGGTCTATTGACTTATAAGCAGAGCCTCCTTTGCGCCCAGCCAGCACCACGACCTTCGCCACCCAAGGTGCCATTCGTGATGCCAGTCTGGCCAACCAATTGGATGGGCGCTATCTCATGTCATCTGAAGCAGATACTACCACCTTCATTCAACATGGGAAGACTGTGGGGCTAAGAAGAGTTTCACAACTTGCCGAAAGTGCAGGAGAAATCTGAATGAACATGGTCAGCCCACAAACAGGAGCACCACCACACACACAGTGCACTGTGGGCTGTGCTCAGGATGCCCTCAGGGGGCCGCAGGAACAGGCGCTTGCAGTTTCCACCACGGTGGTTCAGTGGCAGTGGTAGGGGAGGCTGGGATCTGTCCTGGGCAGGGACATGGCAGTCTACGGCTTCCAACCCTGCACCTGGCCTTCCACAGCACGGCTGGGAGCGGGGACTGGTGGTGCACATACATGCACGCATGCACGCACACACTTCCAGAAAGGAAGATAACCTCACTGACTCCACACCACAATGTAACCACACTGTAGCTGGTGAGGCCCAGAAAACCAAGGAACAAGGGAACTGGGTTGTCCTCTGACCCTGGTCCTTTCTCATCTAGGGACATCGCATCACTTCTTTGCACTTCAACTTTCCTTCCTTTGCTGTTCATCAAATTTTAAGACAGGGTCTTGCTAAACTGGTAAGTTGCCCAGGCTGAGCCTGAACTTCTGATCCTCCTGCCTCAGTCTCCCAGAGTGCTGAGATCACAGCCTGCGCCACTGGGCCTAGCACTTTTCTTACGCTTGAAGTACTTCCCATCCAGGATAAAAGAATAAACATTTAGAGAGCCACTGTACTCAGTAAATATTTTGGAATGGGTCGCGGTCAACACGGAAGTAGAATTCTAAACAACTGTGCTACCTGATTCATGGAGAAGAATCCTCCAACGAAATCGAGTCACTTGGTCGCCTCGGGCCATCTGTGCCACTGGGCATCCCCTTGCCACTTTCCAGGCTGCTGTGAGTGGCTCTGCTGGGGTCTCTCTTCAGCACAGTATGGGGACAGCCCTGGGCCCGGAGGAGCCCGCCACCATGCCGCCTTATGTACGAGGATATTTATGCTTCTATGGGGCAGGGAACACAGTGGGAAGTGTCACACCAACAGCTGGTGGCTCCACGGAAGGAAGACATCCCTTTCATTACATCGGTGTCCCTGAGCCGTTTGTTTCCACCACGCACTTGGCTCAAGGCACCAGCCTCCTCTCTTATTTAGCCAGCACACTGGCTGTATTTTGCAAGGCAGCCCATTATGTGCCAATCTGAAAATTGCTCTAATGCATACCAGCTACATGACTCCCCACCGTTCCGACTGCTTCCTAGCTTTTTCTCCCGATTTATTTACTGTGTAGAATATCAAGAGTCCTGAACAGCTTTCTTTAAAAGAATAGAGAAAAATTTGTTAATAAAGCCTGGTAGAAAACCAAGCCAAAGGTAGAAAAGCCAAATAGTCTAGAACAGAAAGAAAACCTGAAGCACTGATGACGTCCTTATGCTGCCCAGAAGGGTCACTGCGGTGATGGTAAAGGATCTTGGAGGAGGGTGACTTCAACCCATTTTACAGCTGGTACCCCTGGGACCCACTCAGCAGCACAGACCTGTAACTCCAGCACCCTGGGAAGCTGAGGCAGGAAGATCGCAAGTTTGAACCTATCTTGGACAACTTAGTGACTAAGCAAAATCCTGTCTCAAAATCAAAAATTAAAACTGGGCTGGGAATGCGGCTCATTGTGAAGGCCTTAGGACATGATCCCTAGTACCACCAAGAAAGAAAGAGACAGACTGACAGACAAATATAGTTTGCAATCATTGTGCACTACCATCAGGGTGTGGGAGTCCAAAGCCCATGGATGCTGCGTAAAGCTTTACTCTCTTTGGCCTAGAAGACACACCTGTGCTACGCAGACAGCTAGAGCAAGTGGCTGACTTCAGAGTGCCAGTGACAAAACCCACCAGTTTCTTCTTCCTGGACAGCACAGGATTCAGTAGGAAGCTGTGCATGCAGTCAAGCTCGGGCACTTTCCGGATGTTCATCCAGGACACCTTACCACGCACCTTCTGCTCATAAACAGCAGGTGGCAAAGAGCCTGACTGCAAGGCCACCAGGCAAAGGGGGATGTGAGCAGATGGAACAACAAAGGGCTCTGGGGCTGGAGGAATAGCTCAGCGCCTTGAGCACTTGCCTGGCAAGCACAAGGCCTTGGGTTCAATTCCTCAGCATCCCATCTGTCAGGTGCGGTATTGCACGCCAGTAATTCCAGTATTTGGGAGGCTGAAGCAGGAGGCTTGTGGTGAGTTCAAGGCCATCCTGGGCTAGATGGAGTTCAGCACCAGCCTGGACTACAGATCGAGATCCTGTCACAAAAAAGGGGGTGTGCTCACTCCTCCTGAGAACGAACATCTAGTCACTGTGTATCAATTCACTCATCATCCACAGGAAACAGAAGAACCAGAGATTGTCCCAGAAGCCTTTGGGAAAATTCCCAGTGTTCCTAGGAGAATTCTTCAGCCAAGAAGACAGGGCATTGTGTCCCATCAAGGACTGCAGGCATTACCCTCCTGGCTCTGATGCTGTCCCCCTGCTTGGGTTCTGGGTGGCACCGTGTAGAGAGAGTCCCTTCTTGTATGTCCTCCTCTCCCTCCATCCCAGTCTCTCTCCACACCTCCAACTGACAGTCATCATAAGACAACAAGCCGGTACCTTTCAGATCCCTACATCAAGCATTTCTTTTTTGTGTTTGTTCATTTTCTTACATTTCTGTTTTTCTTTGAGTCAAGGTCTCACTCTGTAGTCCAAGCTGGTCCTGAACTCACTAAGTAGCCCAAGTTGGCCTTGAGTTCACAGCAGTCCTCCTTCCTCTGCCTCCCAAGTGCTGGGATTATAGGTGTGTACCACCACTCCCAGCTTACGTGGCACTGCAGAACAGAACCCAGAGCCTTTGTGTGCTCTGACTGCTGAGTTAAACCCCCAGCCTCCTGCCTATTTCCCATACTCAGCAGCTGGGTGGTGCGGGCCTTGTGATGAGTTTGCTTGTGCCTGGCCCTGCCACCTGCTCAGAGCCCTCTGGGGAGACAGGCACAGGGAGCAGAACGCAGCGCTGAAGGGAAAGCATCTGTTGGCCTCAGCCTCACCTCAGTGCTCTGTACCCCAGCTCAGAGAAGAAGCGAGGAAACACCAAAGCAGAGGCCAGCAAAGGACACCCACCAAGAACGATGCCACCAAGCGAGTGGCAGTAGAGCCTGCCTTACTGCTGAGGGCTGACCCAAAGCCGCACACACCCCAACTGCTTGTACCTCTTGGCCTTTGGCCCTCATAACTGTCCTCGGAAGTAGCCACTGGTACAGTCAGATTTTACAGGCAAAGCTAGTCACAGTGATGTCTACTACTAATACAGACCCAGTTCCTTGGGAGGCTGAGGCAAGGGGATCATGTGAGCCCAGGACTTCAAGATCGGCCCAGGAAAAATAGCAAGGCTTGCTCTCAAACAAATTTACAGATAGAAAAAGTGAAGCTTAGTGTGTTAGGCAACTTTGCCTCAACTTACCCAGTAGGTACTAGGCACAGCGAGGACTCAAACCTAAGCTGTCTGAACAGTTACCACAGTTCCAACTTCCATACATCAGGGTAGGAGGGATATAGACAGATACAGATGGGGTCTTTTCAGTTCCCAGGTGCTCCCACAGAGGGACAGCCCCCAACACACAGATACCTGCTGGAGGGTGGAGATGTAGACAGCACCAACATGCCCTCAAAGCCCTCCAGGGATCCCTGTGCTGGTGGCCTCCCTGCAGCCTTGAGAAGCCCCCAGGCAGCTGGCATTTGAGGAAGTTGAGGTCAGGGCAGAGTAGTAACAAAGCCATTAAGGCAGGATATTCAGCCGGGCATGGTGGCTCACAGAGGTTAGAGGAGGCCGAGGCAGGAACACTGCAAACCTGAGCCCATTCTGGGAATTTAGCAACAACCTGTCCCAAAATAAATATAGCTCAATGTGAAGGCCCTAGGATGGACCCCCAGTCCTGGGGGGCGGGGGCGGGTGGCGGGACAGAAGATAGGATGTTCTTCAAATGATCAGTGTCTGAAACCTGATACTGATTGTGTATGCAAATCTGCTTTGTCATCTCCAAAGTGGTCTAAAAACCTAAAGTATTATTAGAAATTAGGGCATCACAGGGAATTGTCATAGCAGCTGTGTGCAAGAGTTTATAATTATGCCATGAGCACATTCAAATACCTCAAGGTCGATCAAAAGAGGCAAACTACTGACACATGCAGAATGTGGAACAAAAATATTACGTTGGGGGTTGGGGGCATTGCTCAGTGGTTAAAGTACTTGCTACGGCCCTGGGTTTGATTCCCCAGCACCACATAAGCCAGGCATGGTATGCACTCCTGTAATGCCAGCACTCAGGAGACTGAGGCTGGATGATTGCTGTGGGTTCGGGGATAGCCCCGAGGGTAACAAAGTGATTTCAGGACCAGCCTGGACTGCAGAGCAAGACCCTGCCTTAAAAAATATATATATATATATGTTGGAAGAAAGAAACCAGGTCCACTAGAAAATGCAAACAGATAAACAGTGAAAGAAAGCAGAGAGAAGGTCACTTGGGACCACAGTTAGAGGGGTTCTGGCTGCAAAGGTTCATTTAGGAAAAACAAACCTTGGAGGGGACTTGTGCTGTGTCTCATCGCAATTACACACACGCACATCCAGGTGCCCAAAAGCTTCAGTCTTTAAGTAGGTTTAGCTAGTTGTATGTAAGTTTTATGTCAATAAAATTAAACAGAAAGCATGTCAAGATCTTCCATTTAACACAGGACCCTTGTGTAGCCTAGGAAGTTCACTGGACTTCAGAGTCTTAGCCTCGGGCTGTTACGGTAACGAAGCTCTAAGTAGCAACCATGTGGGCAAATCCCTGAGCTCCTGTGAAACATGCCTCTTTAAAACAAGGTATGCACTACATACTCAACCTCAAAAGACTGCTGGGTCGATCAAGTGGATATTTAATGCATGTGAGAGTGATTTTTATTTTATTTCTTTTTTTGAGACAAGGTCTCACTCTATATAGCCCAGGCTTCTTCTGAACTCACTATGGACCCCAGGCTGGCCTTCGACTCAACAGCAATCCTCCTGCCTCACCCTCCCGAGTGCTGGGATTACAGGCATGCCCTACCACGCTCAGCTTATGTGGTGCTGGGAATCGAACTCGGGTACTTAGTGCTTACCTAAGTGCCTGCCTGCCCTGTGAGAGTGATTTTTAAACTGCATACGTAGCCAGGTGTGAGGGCACAGGCCTGTAATCCTAGCATTCTGGGAGGCTGAGGTAGTAGGATTGCAAGTTTGAGTCCAGCCTGAAGAAGTAAGAAATATAGCAATACCCTGTCCCAAAATAAAAACCAAAAAAGGGCTAGGAGCAGAGCCCAGTGGTGCAGGCCTGTGATCCCAACATTCTGGGAGGCTGAGGCAGGAAGACTGCAAGTTCTAGCCCAGGGTGACCTTGATTAAAAAAAAAAAAGTGTCAGAGATGGAGCTCAGGGTGAAGGCCCTGGGCTAGATCCCCCCCTGTATCACAAAAACTGAGGGGAGAGGAATTGGGGGTATAACTCAAGGCAAAGCCTCTGAGTTCACTTCCAGAACCAAAAAATAAAAAAATAAAACCTAGTAACACACCAATGTGTGGGAATGGTACATGGGTGCATGCTTATGGCAAGGGCATTAGGGGCTTCTTTGCCCTGTCTACCCTTTAGCTCCAAACAGGTCCAAGACTGTCTTTTCTTTCTAACCAAGGCTCCTGGGAAAGCAGCCCCAGGCCCCAGGCCAATACAGCTACATTTCAGAGAGGTTGAGTGGACCACACGCTCTCAGAGGATCCAATGTCCACCAACAGGTAAACTGGAAAAAGCCCAGAGAAATAAGATACTTTAATTCCTGGGCTCTGTAGGGTGCTTCTCAGCTCCTGCAGCCACCTTGGGGCCGTCTGGCAGAGCTGATACCTCTCACCGCCCCAGGCCAAGGCCAAGGGCTTCACTCTTTCCTTCTGCCACCATCTTGCTCTTTAACTAGACCTTCTTTCAGTATTCTCAGTAGAAAAAAAAAAAAAAGGACAACCCAAAAGTACATGTAAATCGCCACCAGACACCGCTACCACCTGTCACTTTTTCGCTTTCCTTCCCATCTAACAGTCAGACCATAATAATAGTTGGTGTACAGATTCTAGTTTTAATGTTTCCAAGTCCTTTCCCATCCTTTACCGTATCTGGCCTTGGCAAAGCTTCCAGCGTCAACAGGAAAAACAAGGCGTGGTGGCACACACTCATAATCCCAGCACCGTGGAAGGTGAGGCAGGAGGATGGCGAGTTCAAACCCAGCCTGGACAACTTAGCAACCCCACAAGACTCTGACTCACACTAAAAAGGACTGGGGATGTGGCTCAGTGCGGAGGCCCTGTGCTTGATTCCCCGAAATAAACAAGGACAGATACTGCCAAACACAGAGGGTGATCTAGGTTTTGAGGAAAAGAAGTCAAACAGAAAACGTAAGAGCCTCAGGTGACAATTAGAAGCTGAACCACAACTTTGAGTATCTGACTGCTGCCGGGTCCCCCCACCTACTGTGTAAGCTTTGCTCCTACCCTGGAGTTACACCCCTAGACCCCTCAACCATCAGGAAGCACATATGAGCCATCTGTTACAGACAAAAGAAGCTCCAGCCAGAGGCAGCCTCAGAACCTAAAACTAAACACAGGTCCTGGTTTTATCAGCCAAAGCTCCATAGGTTCTTCTAAGCAGTGACTTGCTCCACAGACCACAGCTGATCCAAGCTACAGAGGCCCCGGAGGCCACTGAGGTGCCAGGTGACAGTGGTATTCCTGCATGAAATTGGACTGTGCAGGACAGCTGTCCTCAGAGTTCCTGTCCGGCCTTCCAGGGAGCTGGACTCCTCCCTCTCCTGGCCTGAGTCCTCTTCTTCCTCAGGCCTTTGCCCAGGGCACACACTCTTCCTTCCAACCAACCTCGTCCCCCTTGAGGAAGCTGGACTTTTATTTTTAGAATGTTTGGAAAGAGGAAGTGCCAAGGAGCATAAAAGAAGAGGAAGTACAGGCCACTGTGGCCCCTTGAAAGGTTCCTTCCGCCGCTTCCCTACCAGCCCCTGACCTCATACTCGCCCACACACAGGGACCCCAAGAAACCGCTGCTTCTCCACCATCCTTACACGGGGGTTCCTCCACGACCGTGTCTAAGTGGGACCGAAGTTCACCAGGGTGAGAAAGCCCCAGCCCGCACTCAGGCTGAGGCGGTAGAGATGCAAGCCTGAAAAAATTGAACGTGCTGGGGACGCTGCTCAGCATGAAGGCCTTGGGTTCAATTCCCCCGTACAACGGGGAAAGAAAGAAGGAAGGAAGGAGGGAGGGAGGAAGAGAAGGAAGGAAGGAAGGCTGGCCCCAGCCCAGCCCCAGGTGTGTAATGAGGTAGAAGCACCCCCAGTTACCCTGCTTGGGCCCAGCCCTGTCCTACCCTTTTAGCTCTGTCAAGTACTTAGCCCAAACAGGCACCAGCAGCACTCTGCACAGGTTAAGTGACTTCCCAAGACCCCAACAGAGATGGGAATGGGACTCAGCGCACAGCCTCTGCCCACTCTGCAGCCCAGCCAGGCCCTGGACTCCGACTCCTCATCCCTTCTTACAGACCTTCTCCAGAACCCCAGCCGTGGCTCCCTGGACCCTAGTGACACCACTGCTCCTCCTCCCTAATCTTCCAGAAGAAGCTTCTCAGGATCCAAGCCAGAAGCTCTGGCTCTCAGGAGCCCCAGGCGCCTCCCCTTTCTGACCCTACACTAGGTTACTGGGGAAGGCCGGCAGCAGGGGCATGTGAAGCCCAGCAAGGGCTAGAACCCGATTAGATGACCTCCAGGAGCCCACACCCAAGCTCCATGGTACCGAACCTTCCCTGCCACCTCTTAGGTAAAGGGGAGGCAGCCCTAGAAAGAATCTCCCTAAAAGATGCCCGCTGCCTAGATTCCTAGGACCTGTGATTGTCACCCACACCATAGAGGAAGGATTTTGCACATATGGCTAACTTAAGGATCTTGGAATGGGAAGATTATTCTGGATTACCCAAGTGCATTTTTGTGGGCATGGAGGCTGCAGGAAGAACCTAGGGTTTCATACATGCAAGTAAACACTTTATTACTGAGCTATATGCCAACTCTTTTCATTTTTTAAAATTCTGAAATAGGGTCTCACTTAACTGCCTAAGGGGCCTTAAACTTGCAGCCTTCTGAGTAACTGGGACTTCAGGCATGCCACCTGGGCTCCTGTGCACGCCTTCATATATAACATTCAGTCATAAAAAAGAATGAAACACTGCCGTGTACAACAACATGTAAGGAGCTAGAGGTCACTGTGTAGAGTGAAAGGAGCCAGGTGCAGGACAAGAAGGACCTCAGGATCTCACATGTATGTGACATCCAAAAAACTGGGACTGGAGGAATACCACAGTGGCTACAACACTTGCCTAGAAAGCACAAAGCCCTGAGTTCAATTCCCCAGCACCACATAAGCAGGGCATGGTGGCTCATGCCTGTAATCCCAGCACTCGGGAGGCTGAGGAAGGAGGATTGCTATGAGTCCAAGGTGACCCTGGACCATAGAGGGAGCTCAGAACCAGCCTGGGCTATATATAGAGTGAGACCTTTTCTCAAAAAAAAAAAAAAAACCTGATTTCAGAGAAGTTGAGAGTAGAATGGTAGTTAACAGAGGCTGGAGGGGCTGAGAGGGAAAGGCTGGCCCGTGGGAGCTAATGTCCACCTATGTAAGTGCAAGAGGCTGCCTTGTGGCTCGCACTGCAAGGCAATGACAGTAATTACGGCATATTTCAAAAAGCTCAAAGAAAGGACTATGAAAATTTTTGCCATAAAGAAATGATAAGATGGACCTGGTGGAACAGGTCTGTAATTCCAGCACTCTAAGAGGCTGAGGCAGGAGGATCCCAAGTTTGAGTGTAGGCTGGGCAATTTAGTGACTTAGTGAGTCTCAAAACTAAAAACAGGTTGAGACATAGCTCAGTATGAAGGCCCGTTGTTTGATTCCAGTACCACACACACACACACACACACACACACACACACACACACACGAAATATGCTTGAGGATATATATTTAACCTGGTTTAAACATTACAGTGTATACATGTACCCAAACATTTTAAGTACCTATTAATATGTATATTTTATGTTTAAGCTAAAAATAAACTACTACATCCTTTTTATTTAAGACAGGGTCTCACTCTGTAGTCCAGGCTGGTACTGAACTCACTGTGTAACCCCGGTTGTTCTTGGACTCATGGCAATCCTCCTGCCTCAGTCTCCCAAGTACTGGGATTAGAAGCATGCACCACCACACCCAGTTTATGCTGGTACTGGGGAGTCAAACCTGGGGCCTTGCGCTTGCTAAGCAACTGCTCACCTGCTGTGCTATTCTTCCAGCCCTGTATCCATCCTTCTCACAGGCAAGCAGACAGAGATTTGGAACCAACTAAGAGAAGACATGTGACTCTAAGAGCAGAGGTTGCAGTGAGGTGGCCATAAGCCAAAGGATGCCAGGAACCAGCAGAAACTGGCCTAAGCAGACTGGCCCAAGGGCCTTCAGCGGGAGCACAGCCTTGCTGACACCCTGATCGCGGCCCAGAGATACTGAGATGGGACTTCTGGTGTTTAGAATTGTAAGACACATTTCTGCGCACTTAAGCCACCCCACCTGCAATCATCTGTTACACCAGCTAGAAGAACCCAATACAGTAGCTAATAGTAACTTCCTTCTGAGTGTCAGGAATGGCTCGGAGCACCGCACTATGTGAAGTCATGATATCCCGGCCCTAAATGTGGGCCTGGCTGCCCAGACACCATGCCTGGATTTGATCCCAGCTCTGCCGTTCACAACTGGGACCTGAAGCAAGTTCAATAACCACTCTAAACCTGTTTCTCAACTCACAAAATGGACATATAGCACCTTCCACATGCTAAGAGGATAAAAATGGGTAAAAAGTGCTTAGAACAGTATATAATAAATAACAGTGAGTTCCAGTGGTGCACGCATGTGGAGCACCCTGGGAGGCTGAGGCAGGAGAAATCCAAGCTCCTCTTAGTGACTTGGAATTGACTGGGCAACTTAATGAGACCCTGTCTCAAAATATATCCCTGGGCTGGGGGTGTAGCACAGGGCAAAGGCACTGAGTTCCAGTCCCAGTACCACACAAATAAATAAATATTCAATAGATGCCAGCTATTATGAGATGACAGGAGTTGAGCAAGCCTAAATTAGACCTTATAGGACAGGCGAGGCCTCCTGGACTCAGTGCGGAAAAAGATGACACCCCAAAGCCTATGGAACAGCAAATATGACAGTTTAAAAGAGTTAAGCACTTCTTCCATTAATTAGGCAACTGAGGTCCTTAATGCTGACCTCATTTCAAGAAAGGCAGATGCCTGGGACTGGGCTAATTCTGCAGCGTGTCCACATCCTATTTTGGATCTGAAGAGCTCCGCATCATACAATCCTTATGAAGGACTTAACTTGCGCCTTTCACACCTGCAGAGCCTGCCACATTTTGTCCCTGTAATACAGATGTCCAGAACCGGAGCCCTCATCCTAGGAAGACAGTGGGAAAGCAGAACCCTTCGGCCCATCTTGTGGCCTTCCACACCAGGTGGCCAACAGGGATCCATCCTGAACCAGTGGCTGGGTGATCAACTCAGAAGGCAGCTTTAGGGAAAGGCTCCAGCCCAGTAAGGAAAAACTAATGTTCACCTCAGAGTAGGGGAGAAGCCCTGGAGTTAGCATGTGAAAAAAGAGAGTGGAAAAAAAAAGAAAGAACTTTAATTTACTTGGTACTTTCTGACAAAGTTTGCTCACTTCTCAGGTCCGGGTGTATCTTAAAGCAGGGGCACCTTACAGGACACCGGCCTTACGTCCCCACTTAAGATGTTTGCGAGCCCGGGAGTTAAGTGGAGAAGGGCCCATCCCTTTCCCTTGGGCAGGGTTCCAGTCCCTCCAGCTCGGCTTCAGAAGACTCCCGCTGCCACTGCCCGCGGCCCGCAACCAGGCCTCTCCAGGCAGGCTGCGCCGCAGCCACCTGCGCTCCCTGCCCCTGCCCGGCCCACCCTCTGGGAGGAAGGGGCAGGAAGGAAGGCAGCTCGCCCGCCTTACTTCCAGGCACCCACAGATTCCTGCGCTGCCGTCACCACTGACGAGAACTCAGGTCGCCCTGAGGAATCGCTTCCCCCTCGCATCCTCCCCATCAATGATCGCGCGGCGACACCCCCGCGCCCGCTCGGGAGGGCGGCGAACCAGAGGTCGCAGACATCCGGAGCGGGAAGCCGCGGCCGAGGGGGCGCCGACCTTCCGGCCCCGCCGTCCCTCGGCCCTTTCGCAGCCACCAGAGGCTCCCAAGCCAGGGAGGGGAGACTGAGGGAGACAGGGGAGCCCCCGTCCTGCCTCCCCAGGGCTCCGCGCCGGGGACCTCGCGGCGCCACCCGGGGGCCGCGCGCGGGGCGCCGATCCCCTCGTACGCCGGGCGGGACTCGAACCCGGCACTCGCGCCCCCGCGCGTCCTCCCCGGCCCGGCGGCCCGCGCGGCGCGGCGCGGGAGGCGGAGGCGAGCCGGAGCGAAGCCGCGGGCCCGGCGCGGGCGCGGGGCGGTGGCGGCGGCGGCGGCGGCGGCACTTACGCGCGGGCCCGCGGGAAGCCCATGGAGAGCAGCACGTCCAGCGCCGAGCCGTGCTTGATGGTGCCGGGGCGCTGCTGGCGGTGCCGCCGCGGGGTGACTTTGCTGTACAGCTCCTCCCTCGCGGCCATGCCGAGCGGGCCGGGGTGGCCGTACTGAGCCATGCTCAGCAGCGGCCGGCCATCCCCGGGGCGCGGGCAGGGCTCGGAGGCCGGCGAGAGCCGGGCGGCGGCGGCGGCGACGCTCCGAGCCGCCCGGGCCGACACCGACGCTTCCTGGTGAGGCCACCCGAGCCCCGCTCCGGCGAGTCGCTTCGGTGGGACCCGCCGTCCGCGGCCGAGCCCCGAGTGCCCCGGGCGCCGCGCCCGCACCGTCCTCGCTCCTCCGCCCCCTTCCTTCTCCGCTCCGAGCGGTCCGGGAATTTGCAATGAGTAATTTTTGAATGGATCAAAAAGGAAAAGGAGACTTGTGGGCTGGCCCTGCCGAGCCTGCACGGCGGCCCCGCCCCTTTCTTAAAGGGACAGCTCCGGTCCCAGGGGCCCGCGGCTGGCTTCCAGCTGTGGCCTGGAGGCTGGCAGGCGAAGTGTCCCGACCAGCGAAAGCTGTGCCTGAGTTGCTTCCAGTGCCCAACCCCCCTCCTGCCTGCACGTCGGCCCACCTGGGCCTCAAGACTCCAGATCAACCGTTTCGTCGCCTTTGATTTCTGACGGTGTTAATAACGGGAAACCGGGTGTACGGGTGCCACTTTAATGGATGAGAAGGCCGAGCCAAACGGGCCAGGTAAAAGGTTTTGCTTCCAAAAGATCCTACAAACCCTAGAGGGCTGTTAGGACTCACAGGGGGCTGTACTGAAGGTGCGAAGGGTAAACACTGGGGTCAGCGGCTAAACAGAACTTTTCCTCAGGCTTTGGAACTGGCAGGAACTGGGAGAGAAGCGCACAAGATAGAAAGAGGAAGAGAGAGAAGAAGGGAAAAGGAAGGAGAGGAAAGAAAAAGCAGGAACAAACAGGGGCAAAGAACAGAGAAATGACTTTTTTTTTTCGTATTGGGGATTTAACACAAAACTTTTGCCCTTAGCAACATCCCTGGCCTATTTTTATTTACTTATTCATTCATTCATTCATTTATATTTTCAGACAGGGTCAACCCAAATTGTTAAGTTGCCAAAGCCAGGCTTAAGCTTCAGATCCTTTCAGCCTTACAAAATGCAGGGATTGAAGCCTGAGCCACTGGACCCGTGTATAAGACGGTCAAAATGGAACAAGAACGATTTTCATGAGGGAGTGAGGACCTTGTCCATAAATGGACAACACGGGTTGGACAAAACAAGCTGGACGTCATGACTACCACGTCCCATGCCCCACAGCGTGGAACTTGGCTGGGCAAGTGCCCCTCTTACCTCTAGAGACAGAGACATTGTCCTTAGCCAGGGTGTAAAGAAAGAGAAACAGAATAAATCCCAGCTAGTCCTCCTTTTTGGATAATAATAAGAGAACCAAATGTTCACAGGGCTCCTCTATGTGCCGGTCATTGTTCTAAGTGTAACAGGCAATTAACTCATCTGAGTTTTACAATGGCCTTGGGGTGGGGAGAGGGTGTACCTTTATGACTTCAGTTTTATAGATGAGAAAACTTAGCTCAGAGGCTGAGGAAGTTCATAGAGCCGGTGCCAGCCTTTTCCCACTGCAGTGCCTGAGACAAGTCCCTTCACCCCTCAAATGCTTTGTCTCATCTGTATGGATCATGGGCAGTGGGACACTGAAGGTTCTCTGAGAAAACTCCTTGCTGATTGGAGTGTCAGGGAGGGTGACCAAGGAGCTTTTTTTAAAAAAATCTTTGTGCTATTAGGAATTGAACACTGTATGTCTAGACTTGTCCCGAACTCACTATGTAGCCCAGGGTAGGCTCAGGCTCATGGTAATCCTCCTGTCCAGCTGCCTGATTGCTGGAATTACAGATGTGTGCCACCACACCCAGTTAATTTTTATGTGGTGCTGGAGGATTGAACTCAGGGCAGGCTAGGCAAGTGCTCTGACCACTGAGCTATGCCACCGGTCCTCTCTTTGTGCACATGTGCTTGTATTACTAGGGATCAAAGGCAGGGAATTCACACTGAAATATATTTCCCTGGCCTTGGACTCATGGCAAGCCTCCTGTCTCAACCTCCTGAGTGCTGGGATTCTAGGCAAGTCACCACTCCCATCTTATGTGATGCTGGGGAGTCAAACTCACAGCTGTATGCTTGCTAGGCAAGTGCTTTAACCTCTGTGCCATTCCTCCAGCCCTTCCAGCCCATTTTTATTTTTGATGTTTGTCTCACTAAGTTGCCCACACTGGGCTCAACCTTGGGATCCTTCTGCCTCAGACTCCCAGAGTGCTGTGACTACAGGTCTGTGCCCCTGGGCTTGCTTTTTGGGGATGGTGGGGTGTGTTATTTTGTTTTTCAATTTTGAGAAAATCTCACTAAGTCCCTGAGGTGGCCAGACTAGGCTCAAACTTGTCATCCTTATGCCTTAGCTTCCCAGAGGGCCGGGATTGTAAATTTGTGCCACTGTGAAAGGCTATTAGTAGCACCACAAGGACTATGATGTGGTGCTTGCTTCTGCTGTTGCTATATAAGGCATCCAAAGGTTTGGCCAGGGAAATGAAGACACAGCTTATTTTCCCAAGTCCACCCCCCGCCCCCAACCTGGGTTGGTTTTCTACAAAATATTCACTGAATTTGGGAATGGGAAGATAAGGCTGGAACTTGAACAACACTATTCATAACCCTGCCAGGTGAGGTACAAGGATACAGGATAATTCATACTTCTTACAGAGCAGAGGGGGAGTCCTGGAGATCTTACAGAATATTTTTTCAGAATATGAGCCTGGTGGCACAGGTCTATAGTCTCATCACTCTGAGGGCTAAAGCAGGACAATCACAAGTTAGAGCCAAACCTGGGTAATTAAGTGACGTATGAGAGCCTATTTTCAAACTTTAAAAAAAAGAGGCTGGAGGCTGAAGATCTATGTAGTTCAGTGGTAGAGCTCTTGCCTGGCAAACTCAAGGCCCTGGGTTCAATCCCTGGTACCAAAACAGAAAAAAAAAAAAAGTCTGGTTATGTAGCTCAATGTGAAGGCCGTGAGATCAATTCCTAGTGCCATCAAAACAAACAACAGACACACACACGTACACAAACTATCACAACAACAGAAAAAAAAAGGCATATTTTCCCAAGGCGTGGAGTAAAAAGACAAGACCAGGCTGGGAAAACCATACCTGCAGATTATCTCCTTGGAAAGTGTCCAGTAAAGCGTGCTGAACACCACTCAATATTCTGTGTTTTTCAAATATTTATCCAAACATCTCAGCTGAGAGACAAATGAGTTGGATCTTTGTCACAAGCAAATAATGTTGTGGAAGTACTTTGTGAACCACAAAGCAGAACACATTCAATAGCACAAGTACAGTGAGCACTCCCTGAACCCTGGGGCTGGGTGCGCCTCCCCACACACGTTGAGTTCCTTAATGAGACTGTGGAGCGGCACTGCCTACTACTGTGCTCACAGCCACTGCACAGAGGAAGATGCTGAAACAGAGCTCAAGTATCTTGCCCAATTCACAGGGCCAGTAAAGGGCAGAGCCAGGATTTGAACTTTTAACATTTGGCCAAACAACTGTTTACTGTCATTCTGAGGATGACAAAGAGGACAGCTGACCTTTAAAATAGCTGATGGCAGCTGGGTGTGGTGGTGCCTGTCTGCAATCCTACAGCTTGGGAGGCTGAAGCAGGAGGATTGCAAATTGCAATTCAGCCCAGACTGAGCAATTTAGCAAGACCCTGTCTCTAAATAAAAGGGGCCCAAGATGGAGCTGTGCAAAGTATCCACAGGCTCGATCTCCAGTACTACTAAAAAAAAATAAGCATCAGATCGCTAGTGGTGGTGATTCCCTCTGTGACTCCTGCGTGCTCCCTGATGTGGAACTTCTAGAGATGTTTCTCCAGAAAGATCAAATTAATTGTATTTCTTCCTACTTCTAGGAAAACTCTGAGATAGAGGTAGTGATGGATATAAATTGTTTTTGTTTTGTTTTCAGACAGAGCTTGCTCTACAACCCATGCTGGTCCTAAACTCACTTTGTAGCCCATACTGAACTCAAAATCACAGCAATCCTCCTGCTACAAGCTACCCTAGTGCTGGGAATATAGACATGCGCCATCAATCCTGGCTCATTTTTACATGGTGCTAAGGAATCAAACCAGGGCTCTGGCAGGCCAGCACTGAGCTATGCACCACCCTCCCGAAATAAATTGTAGATAGCCCAGGAAAAGCCTTATGGGCAATCAGGTATCTCAGATGCAGTTTCATCTGGGGCCCTCTAATAGAAATTCCGGCTTGTCGCCTCACCCTTCCTCATGGCGCTGCCGCTTGGTTCTGCACAGGGTTAAGGGGTAGGCAATTAAATGCATGGTGCTTTAATTGTATTGACTCTGAAAAGCCTCATTAAACATCTATATTGTTAGAGCACAAGGAGAGGAAAAGAATGACCATTCATACGGCAGAATATCCACAGCCCGGGCAGGGGTGGAGGCAGGCCTTGCTCAGGGATGGAGCCCACACGTACTACCACTGAGCTGCTCTCTGGGCCTGGAAGGAGAGGTGTCCTGACCACAGCAGTCAGAATCCACCCTGGACCGCAAAGCTCTTTTATTCACGTAAGCGCTGTTTACCCTGAGTCCTTTGGCCACAGCCACATCCTGGGTAGCGCAGCCTTTCTGAAATGACCATCGGGGTGCTCAGAACAGGCCCAGCTGATGCATTTGTCATTTTTGAAGGGGACCCTGCTCTGGTTTTTTTCTTGAGGACCTGAAGAAAAGGTCAAGGGATAGCATTACGAAGAGAAAGTCAAGTTTGCGCAATGGTTTTCGTTTTGAGAGGCAGGGTGTCGTCTTGGTAAAGGACAGTTTTTTGAACCTTTGGGAATGACTTTAGCTCTGAAGCTTCAAAGGCATTCTTTTTTTTTTTTTTTTCCTTTTGAGACAGGGTCTCCCTCTGCAGCCCAGGCTGTTACTATGGAGCTCAGCCTGGCCACAACAATTCTCCTGTCTCTGCCTCCGGAGTGCTGGGATAAATGGTGTGCAACACCACACCTGGCTAGTTTTTTTTATGTGGTCCTGGGGGATTGAACCCAGGGCCTTGAACACATTAAGCAAGTGCTCTAACCGTTGAGCTACACCTTCAGCCACACCTTCAAGGAGATTGTTTATGGCCAGAACATTTTGAAGCTGTATTGGCAGCTCTCTGGCCCCCAGTCTCCTCACCTGCTAAAAGAGGGGGATGCCTCAGGCTGCGGATTCTTAGACTCTGAAATTCTTTGGGGGCTGGATAGGAAAATAGAGGAGTAAAGCATGACATCCCTTCTTCCTCTTTAAGAGCAAGTTTCTTTTATTAGCCCTATATCTTGGGACTTTGATACAAGGTTTTCTGTAGGAAAAATGAGTTGAAAATTTTTGTTTTAATATTTGAAAAGCACAGAACTAGATGATTTTTAAACACTCAGTTTAGTTTTCTTTGGTTTTTTTGTTCTTTTTTTTTTTTTGAAACAGGGTTTCACCCTGTAATCGAGGCTATCCCTGAAGTCCGTATGTAGTCCAGGCAGGCCTCAAACTCATGGTAATCCTCCTGCCTCAGCCTCCTGTGTACTGGGATTAGAGGCGTGCACCACCACACTCAGCTCAGTATAATTTTGACAGGCCACAGTTACTAAAAGGGAAGAGTGGCACTGACCGTGGGAGGATGAGGCTGCCAGAGGGGGAGTGGCAAGGGCTGTGCGGAGAAGGGAAGGGCCACCAGGGGAAGCGATGGGCAGCCATGGACATCACAAGGTCATGCCAGCCACCTGCTGCTCCCAGCACAATCAGGCCAAAGCCAAGGAACTAGAGATCGGTGTCTCTTCCATTGTCTTCAGTTTGTCCCTGAAATTCCACAAGGGACTGGACACGTAGAAAGTTCTGCAGTAGCATATATTTGATTAACAACTGCTTGTTTAGTCTGTGAAGCCAACACCAGCCTGGTAGTGCAGGCTGGTAATCCCAGCACTCTGGGAGGCTGACACAGGAAGATTGCAAATTCAAGCCTAGCCTGGGCAGGTTAGCAATTGGGTGAGACCCTGTCTCAAAATTAAAAAGAAATAAAATAAAAATGCTCTAGGAATGTAGCACAGGGTGAAGGCCGTGGGCTCAAACCCCAATACCATACACACTAAAAAAATAAATGTAATAGTAAAATTTAAAAGGTGGGGTGGGCTACTGCAGGTGTAGCTCAGTGGTAGGACACTTCTAGGTTTGATCTCTAGCATTGAGAAGAAGAACCTTGACACCAGTTTTTATACTATCAGGAGTTTGCAATCAGCCTTTGGAAAGCATTTATACCATGCAAACTGGCAAATGCTTCCTGAAGCTCTTTCCCTCTGACCCTGACAGTTGGAGGCACGGTTATACATGGATACCACTGAAAAATGAAATAAAATTAACTCATCCCTTAGGATTCAACCTCAAAGAACAGCTGTACGAACGACAAGAGCAGTGGCCGCCATGCATGTGAGCAAGGTGAGTGCTCCCTGTGAGCGGATGCCAGCTGGCACATCCTTCCTGCTTCTGGTCTGCCATGGGCTGGGTCTTCCACAGGTTGCTGGTTCATACCCTCAGTGGGGCTGGCAAGCAGACGTTGGTGTGAGTCGTGTGCTGATCAAGTTGTCTGAGCTCAGAGTGGTTAGAATGTCAGCCAAGACCACTAGCTCCTAAGTAGAACGAACAAACCCAAATATCCGAATCCAGCTTCAAACAACTTTTTCAAGATTTTATTTTTATTTTTTATTTTTATTTTTTTGGTACAGAGGAAAGAGCTCTGGGTCTTCACACCAAGACCACTTTTAATTTTCAGACCAGGCCTCACTAAGTCGTTAAGTTGCTCAGGCTAGCTTCCCATTTACTTAGGATCCTCCTGCCAGATCCTCCTTCCTCATCCTCCCAGAGTGCTGGGATTATAGGCCTGGATCACTGGACCCAGATTTCAGGGTACTTTATGATAAACCTTTATTCATTAATATCAGTTATAATACTTTAATAGGAAACTTTTTTCCCCCTTCAGTACTGAGGATTGAACCCAAGGCCTTCATACTGAGCTTCTTCTGCAACCTTTTTACTGTTTATGTATATTTATGTGTGTGTGTATATATATATACATATATATACACACACACATATGTATATATGTGTATGTATATATACATATATATGTATATGTATATGTGTGTGTGTGTGTGTTTGGGTTTTTTTTTATGTAATGTCTCTGTAGTCTAGGCTGGTCCTGAACTATGTAGTCCAGGCTGCCCTCACATTCATGGCAATCCTCCTGCCTCAATCTCCTGAGTGCTGAGATTACAGGCATGTTGTCACCAAGCCTGGTTTATATGGTACTGTGGAATCAAACTCAAGGCTTTGTGCTTGCTAGGCCAGCGCTCTAATCATTGTGCTATTCCTCCATCCACATATTTTTTATTTTGAGACAGATTCTTGCTAAATCATTAAATTGACTGGATTGGACTCAAATTTGTAATCCTCCAGCCTCAGACTTCCAGAGTGCTGAGATTACAGATGTGTGCCACTATGCCCAGTTAGGCTGTTTTAGGAGATAATTTGTCTAGATTTGTTGGTAAACGAGCCCTCAGACCAAGACTCTTTGTTGGAGATACGTGCGGATGAGATATTGCAGCAGATCCCTGGCATCAAAGCAACATTTATTAAACTCATCAAACCCCCAGATGACTAATAAGGAGATGACAAACTGAATTCTTCCTCCTGCCTACTTCCCTTCTACTATCTCTGACTAGGAGCCTCAGTGCTAGGGGTCACTTCCAGGAGGACAATGTCTGGTAAGAGGCAGGAATGACCAGGACATGATGGCACAGGATGTCTGAGAGACACTGTGGTTTGTCCAAACTGCTATTGGGGCAGAATGGTGGGAGGATGACTCGTAAAGTTTCCCCCAAGATGATGTTTTAGCTGGACAGTGTGCATGAATGGGAAGTAATGGATGAGACACAGGGTGGCATTAGCTTGAGCAGAAGGAGAAGAAAGAGGGCATGTTAGCAGGGCGTGTTGGCATGCACCTGTAAGCCCAGTACCCTGGGAGGCTGAGACAGGAGGATCACAAGCTTGGGCCCTGCCTAAGTTACTAAGTGAGAATCTGTCTCAAAATGAAAAAAAAAAAAGGGGGGGGGTGGCTAGGGATGTTTCTTAATGTTTAATGTAAAGGCCTGTTTCAATTTCCAGTATGAAAAAATAAACAACATATATCTTAAACTTATGAGTAGGGAGAACGACAAAACAAACAACAAGAACAACAACAACAACAACAAAAAAAACAAGCAAGCAGACATGTTCAGGCGGAGGAGATGCCATACACGAAGGCCAGACCCTTGAGACCTCTCCGAGACCAAGTCCGTGGGCCCACTGGTCCAGGCATTTATTCCCAGCACTTTGGGAGGCCAAGAAAGGGGGAAAAGTTTGAACCCCAGACTGGGCAGCCTAGCAACTCACTGAGACCTTGTCTCAAAATTAAAACTAAATAGTGGGCTGGAGATGTCGCTTAGTCTGAAGACTGTAGGCTCAAATCCCAGGATCA
This sequence comes from Ctenodactylus gundi, assembly GCA_004027205.1. Taxonomy (NCBI): domain Eukaryota; kingdom Metazoa; phylum Chordata; class Mammalia; order Rodentia; family Ctenodactylidae; genus Ctenodactylus; species Ctenodactylus gundi. Next base: position 317,599 of record PVKB01001388.1, read on the forward strand.
AAACCAAAACAAAACACTCTCCAAAAAACAAACACAAACAAGTTATCTCTGAAGACATTGAAGGCCATGTAGCAGAAACACAGAGAATGAGAAAATGGAAAAGGAGATTTAGATCCTGCGAATTTTGTTGCTGCAGAGCCAGACTTTGTTTCAGGTCACAGTTTCCCGGATGATGTCTGTCTAGTTTTGCCCATCCAATTGAGAAATGCATCCCTCCCCAGAGATGGAATAAGTGGTCTGAAACCACTTAGATCCAATGGCTAATGAGTTACTTCTCAAAATGCTTTCCATTCTCCAAAGTCAGGGCAAGTCCTGAAATTTCCAAGATATCTCTGTGGGATTCCAGCCATTAAGAACTCTTAGATCACTTTTTAAATCCTGAAAATCCAATGAACAAATTAATTTACAATGTGTTGCCTTATCTTATCTCTTTACTTTTTCATTTGTAAGTTTATTTTCTTTTTAAATTTAAGCTTTTAGTTTTTAAATTATAGGAACAGCTGAGGTGCAGTGGTGTATACCTGTAATCTTAACACTCTGGAAGGCTGAGGCAGAAGGATTTTAGGTTTGAGCCCAGCCTGGACAACATAATGACTCAGCGAGATCTTGACTCAAATTAAAAAATAAAGCTAGGTCTGGTGGTGCAGGTCTGTAATCCCAGCACTCTAGTAGGCTGAAGCAGGAGGACCACAAGCTCGAGTCCATCCTGGGAAATTTAGCAACTCTGTTCCAAAATAAAATAATAATAATAATAATAATAATAATAAGGGAAGATGTTGGGGATATAGGTTAGTGCTAAGACTCTGGGTTTAATCTCTAATATTGGGGGGAAAGGAGTAAAGGAGATGATTGGTCTTTGGAGACAAGTAATTATATTACTTTTCTGTGGCTGCAGCAACAAATGACCTCAAATTGGGTGACTCAAAACAACACCAATGTATTGTCTCATGGGATTTTGTTTGCCTGTTTTGTTGTTGCTGTTGTTTGAGGTCCTGGGGACCAAGCTCGGGCCTTTCACACTGAGCTTCACTCAGCCTATTTTTTAGTTTTTTGAGATAGGGTCTCACTGAGTTGCTAAGTTGCTTGGGCCTGGTCAGCCTTCCAGAGAGCTGAAATTCCATGCCTGTGCCACAAGGCCCCACTCGTCCCCTAGGTCTGAAGGCCCGAAGCCATGACTAAGTATTGCTAGGCAGACAAGATTTTGGAAAGGAACTCCCTCTGGAGGCCCAGGAGGCAGGTGTGTGATCTGCTTCTTCCAGTGTCTGGTGGCAGCCAGTGTCACCAAGCAGCTGAGAGTTCTTTTGCTTGATTCAGACAGAAGTCATGACTCAGGTAAGTGAAGCTCTGCTGGTAACCCTGATGCCCATTAATACTGGCTGTCAGACAGGCCTAGTGACGCAGGCCTGTGATCCCAGCACTCTAGGAGGCTGAAGCAGGAGGATCCCAAGCAGGTGTGATGCTAGCCTGGACAATTTAGTGACTCAACAAGACCTCCTCTTAAAACATGGCTAGAGAGGGGCTGGAGGAATAGCACCGCAGCAAGCACAAGGCCCTGAGTTTGAATCCCCACATAAACCAGGTATGGTGGCGTACACCTGTAATCCCAGCATTTGAGAGGCTGAGGCAGGATTATTGCTATCAGTTTGATCCAGCCTCCAGGGCTACCTAATAAAGAGCTCAGGATCAGACTGGACTGCAGAAAGAGACCCTGTTTTTAAAAAACAAACAAACAAACAAACAAAAAAGACCTTGAGCTGAGGCTCTGGGTTGCATTCCCAACACCAAAACAAAAAAGCTGTACTTTCGACACTGCTGGACAATGCTGCTCTGGGCTGGCGCGTGTTGGGTGCCACGCGCCAACTCTGCCGGCTGCTGGTCTCTTTCCTCCCAGCTAACAGCTTCTAATGTTCTCAGCTCTTTGTTTATGACTTCCCCGCACATACAACTTAGCACAAGAGTCCTGAGTAGCTTCGCGGGACCTTCTGAGCCCACCTTACCTGACGTGTATGCGGCAGCAGATTCGCAGGGTCACCAGCCAGAGGATTTATTGAAGACTGGAGAGCCCGCGCCGGAGCGTCCGCAGGAGAGCAGCGGAAGCCGCGCCAGGTCATGTGAGAGAGGGAGGCTCCTTATATACTCAAGGAGCAGGCCTGTGATTGGCCCAAATTCGAGCCTGCTGATTGGTCCAAACTTGAGCCTCCAATCCAAATTTAATTCTGCTGCGTTATTTAAAGTCGAGCCCAGCGCCATCTTCTGGAGCGGGTGTGAGGCGACGGGAGCGTGCCTGCTGCCGCCGAGGAGCGCCGGCTGCTTGATTGACAGGTATCGCGCCTAGTCGGAAAACAGCAGGCCAGAAACCAGGGAATCTCCCTGGGCGCTAGCTGTGTTCTTCCCAGCTTACTGGGGTTTGAGGAGGGTAGGGGTGTTAAAAATTGGCCCAATCTCCCCCTCCGTGGTCTTGGTCACGTTAAGGGTCCCCCCGCCCCCACTTCCGAGAAGCCTCAGGAGCATCTGGATCCGTGAGGACGGGCCTGCACTGCCGAGACGCCACCGGCGTGTCCTTTTGGAGCAGCCCTGTGAGTGGCCTCATAGTAACCCTAGGGGTGGTGGGAGAACACTGGGGCAGGCTGTCCCAGTTCCTTCTCGGAGGCAGGCAGCGCAGGGAAGTCAGGGAAGGGACGTGACCCCATTGCTGAAACCAGCTCCAGGTCAACAGGGCAGCGAAAGAGGGAGCAGGGGTGGGGGGTCGGGGAGTGGGGTGTCCTGGGGATGGGACCCTGGGGTGCTCTGCTACTGAGCTACACTCCCAGTTTTGTTTTTGAGTTGAAGTCTTGCTGTGTATTCCAGACTGCTCCTGAACTCACTGTGTAGCCCAGGCCGGCTTCTAACTCATGGTTTGCCATCCCTCCCCAGTCCTTTTTATTATTTTGAGACAAGGTCTTTCTGAATTGCCTAGGCTGGCCTGGAGCTCACAGTTCCCCTGTGTTGGGCTCCTGAGTAGCCAGGATTACAGGCTTGCACCACCACTCAATTCCAATCCTAACACAGTGTCTTCGAGTGTCATTTCGTTTTGTCTTCACATTGCCTTCTCTGTCTGAAACCAACTCTTGCCCTTTCCTTATAAGGACATTCGTGATTTCATTTAAGGCTCATTTAGGTAATGCAAGATACTTTCCTTCCCCAGCTACTTAATTTCATTACATCTTCAAAACTGTGTGTGTAGTATTGGGAATCAGGCCTAGGACCTTCACACTGAGTTACATTACTATTTTTATTTATTTATTGTGATACTGGGGATCCAGCCCAGAATCTTTGCTCTGAGCTACATCACTACATCTCTACATAGTTACATCTCCATCCTATTTTTATTTTAGATTTAGAGACAATGTCTTGCTAGGCCATTGAGTTGTTCACGCTGGGCTCAAACTTGTGATCCTCCTGCCTCAGTGTCCCAGAATGCTGGGATTATAGGTTGGTGCCATTGAGCAGGGTTAAAACTCCTGTTTTCTATATTAGGTAACATTTACAGGCTCTGGGGATTGGAGCCTGCCACCTCTGGATGGCTGCTTCTTAGCCCACTACACTCAGGTTCTTTGGCGCAGTTCGTTTTGAGCTGGGGTAGACTTCGAAGTCCAGAAGGCTCTTTTTCAGCTTCATGATTTGAGTTTAGAAGAGGCTGTGGTGATCAGATGGGGCAGGAAATGAGTAAGGAAGTCATAAGGACCCATCCCTTTTGGGAGAAGGTCACTTGCCTCAACTCATGTTGTTCCCTCTGCCTAGAACTCTTCCTTCTCCTTCTGACTTCCTGTTAAAGGCCTGGCCTCACCTCACCACCTTCCTTGCCCACATTGCCCGGATGGAATTGCTAACTCCTTGTTCCTCTGTGCCCAGTACCATAATATCGTAGCACCCAGCACAGTGAGAGGCATTTTGTTTACTTCAATGCTTAAGTCTTTCCCCCACCCCTTTCTAGGGATTGAATCCATGGTCTTGTGCACTGAGTTCCATCCCCGCATTGTGTGGATGTGGGTATGCTGGGGATGGAGCTCAGGGCCCTCACATTGTCTTACATCCCCAGCCCAGTTTTATTTTAAATTTTAAGACAGGGTCTTGCTAAGTTGCTTAGGTTAGACCTGAACTTGCAGTACTCTTACCTCAACCTCCCAGAGCCCTGGGATTTCAGGCACATTCTACAGCACCTCACTTCCACTGCTTGTCTCTGTGATAGAATGTATTCTACCCCTCGCTGTACCCTTGGTAGAGCTTAATAAATGCCTGCCAGACAGACTGAATTGCATTCAGCTAAGACGAGATGGGTCTTGATAGAACAGAGTGATCCCATTCTCTTCTTCTCTGCTTTGTGTGATTGAAGCCAGCAGACTTGCTCCTACCCTGTTGTCTGCACCCTGGCTGAGCTGGCCCAGAGCTCTGCTCAGAGCCTTTCATCTCCCTCTTTCAATTTCCCTGGTGATTAGACAAACTTTTATCCCCAGCTTATATCTTGGATGCACCCAATGTCATGAGCAACCCCAGAGTGAGTATCCTTGCAGCTGGAAGTCTGTCCATGGGACCTGTGATAGAAGTGAAGTAGTGGAGGCAGAATGTAGAAGGCAAGTGACTCTCTCACTGCGGGCTGGCTTGAACTAGGAAAAGGGATGACATTTTAGCAAAGCTCCACTGTTCAGTGGGAGGTGTGGTTTACAAAACACATGTCTTTGAGCGGTAAGAGACTGTGCTTTCAGCTGCTGAGCTCTGACTGGACATTAGTCACCGCCCACCCACTGGGCTAAGTGTGGGTGTCCTGTGCTGAGTGTCCACCACAGCATAGACAGAGCCTGCAGACCACTCCTAGGAGAGAGAAGCCCACAAAAACCCCTTGGTCACAGGCCTCAATTAAAGCACTGGGGATTGTTTGCTCTTTGACTTCTGTGATCTAAGCCACTTCTGCCCACTTAAAATGTCACCCACTAGTTCCTATTTAGCTATGATGTTTACACAGGTCTTTACAATTTCCCAGCACTTTCAGGTATGATACCTTGTTTATTTATTATCTCCCTAAGATAACAAAATAATACAAGGGAAGAGGGATGTAGTTCAATGGTTCAGTGTTTGCCTAGTGTGCACAAAGTCCTAGATTCCATTCCTAGCTCCAACAGAAAAAGAAAGATACAAGGAAGTTACTTTAAGCACATTTTTAAGCTAGATCTGGTCATTCAGGACTGTAATCCTGACACTTAGGAGACTGAGGCAGGAGGATCACCAGGTCAAGTCCAGTATAGGCAACTTGGGGACTTAGTGAGACCCTGCTTCCACAAATAAAATATTTAAAATGAGCTGGGTATATAGTTTGGTGTGAATGCTCAGGGTTCAATTCCCAGTACTGCAAACAAAACAAAACAAAACAGACCCACATTTTTATTCAGGACAAAAAAGAAAAATCTCACAAAGCAATTTTTAAAAGTCTTAAGGATCAATAAGATCCTGCGACTTACTCATAATACTACAGTGGTAAAAGGTAATAAATCAGGCTTATTTTGTTTCTTTGTCTTTGTACTAAGCTACACTCCCAACCAAGTTTCAATTTTATTTATTATTTATTTACTTTTTATTTAATTCAGAGACAGGTTTTTGCCAAGTTGCTAAATTGCCCAGACTGGGCTTGCTATGCTTCTGCTCCTAGAGTGCTGGCATGTTAGGCGTGTGCCACCAGCAGATCCAGCTAGATCAATGCTTATTATTTATTTATTTATTTGGTGTTGGGGCCCTCAGGGCCCGAGAGCCTCAGCATTGCAGACCTCGGCCACGTTCCTTTCCACGAAGAAGCGTTTATTGTCTGGAATTTAAGTCAGGTGTTCTGCTTGAAATTTGGATCAGGTGTTGAACCACGGGACTGTTCTAAGGAGGAGGTCCCGGGATGGGGGGATGGGTTTGGAGAGTTTGTTAGCCTATTAGATTGCTTGTATGCTAATGTTAGCCTATTAGATTGCTTGTACGCTAACGTGTAGCCTATTAGATTGCTTGTATGTTAATGTGGGTATGGAAGGGTATTTAAGCTTGGGCTTTGCGGAATAAAGAGAGTTGTCCAGTCAGTCAACGTTCCACGATCGTGAGAGTCCATGTGGTGTCTTTGCCGGTCGAAGACGCCACAAGTGGTGCTGAAACCCGGGATTCTCGGTAAAGTTTGCAGTAGTGCAGTGCATCCCGCTTAGCGGGGGGGAGGTCTGCGGTAGAGCAGCGGAGAATAACGTTTGCGGTAGTACAACGCATCCCGCTTAGCCGGGGAGGTCTGCAGGTGGAGCAGCGGAGTATTTACTATTTATAAGATGGGCTCAGAGACGTCTCGTGTCCTCATGGAGGGTGCTTTAAAAGATATCTTGAGGGCGGGGAAAGTACCTCTGAAATGGAAAACAGCCCGGACTGTGCCATCACTGGAATAGAGGTAAACATTGGGCTAATGAGTGTAAATCAAGCCGGGGCCATTTGGGTAATCCTTTCAATTTGGATAGTCCTTTCCCTCCAGGAAATGGGAGGAGGGACGCGCCCCAGGCCCCGAAGCAGGGGTGTTATGGGGCAATACAGTTTCTCTCACAGACAATTCCCTTACATAAAGATGATTGCAAACAACCCCAGGGTATGGCAAACAGTCCTTCAGAAAATGGAATGGACCCGACTCCGTCGTACTTATATGGGGTCGAGGGCATGTTTATGGTTTTTCTTAGAACGAAGATGGTGCCTGGTGGCTTCCTGAACGACTGGTCCGGACCGCTGAACAGGCTCCTGTGGCAGCTAAACCTGACGATGATGCTGATATCGAGGAGTGAGGAAAATTTCGTTGGACCTTTGTTCCAGACTCTTTTTTGTTGCATCCTGCCATATGGGAACAAAACGGACTACTTCTCGCTATATCTTGGACTGATTAAATCCAATGGACATATCTTCTTCCTCTTATACTTTTTCCTCAACCACTTCCCATTCCAGCAATGTATCGTCAATGGGAATGTGGTGGTCTGATTTTGGAGAGAGACAATTGCATGTTTGGAAATTGGGTGGCTGTCAATACCCTCTATGTTACATGGCAAGATAATGGACAATTTAATTTGACTAATTACGTAGTGTTTACTGTTAATTTGAAAAGGCATTGAGCCATCCTAAGTTGAACTAATTATTGCTGAAATTGTTGCATATTGATGCAGCACAAACTGCTGTTGTTACTCAGTATGTTTCCCTCCTGGCCGGATTTTTCCCGTATGTTTGATTTTCCCTTATATTATTTGTAGTGGAGTGGAACGATTACAAACTCTGGCCGCTAACATTCATGGTCTTAAGCTGTGTGGCAAACCCCCCAGTTTTGGTGTGTAATTGGGCTGGTAGCCAAAGACGGGTAAGATTTCTCTGCATTCAAGACAACCTAAGACAGGATGCATGCCATGCTGCATGTAGTCCAATGACGGGTAAGTTTTGACTGTAAGGGAACAACCTAAGACAGGCACAGTCTCGTACCAAACTTTACATTAAAAAATAAGGGGGAGATGTTGGGGCCCTCGGGGCCCGAGAGCCTCAGCATTGCTGACCATGGCCAAGTTCCTTTCCACGAAGAAGCGTTTATTGTCTGGAATTTAAGTCAGGTGTTCTGCTTGAAATTTGGATCAGGTGTTGAATCACGGGACTGTTCTGTTAACAAGGGGGAAGGCTCAGGAGTGTATAAAAAGGAAGGCTGTGGATCGTAAAGCGTCTTTTGCAGCGTCTCTTGCAAGAGTCCAGTTTTCTTCAATCCGCACTCCCCCTCTCGTGTTCTCGTTGACTGACTGAGCAGGCTCAGTCATCTGGTGCCCAACGTGGGGCACGAGCACGGGGAAATCAGTGACGGACACTGCCGGAGAGGAGCACTCAGAAATAGGTAATAAAGAGGACAAATAGGTAAAAAGGGCGGTGATAAAATGGGACAAGAAATGTGGTTTATATGCATAATAATGTTGGCATGCTGGGGAGTTGAAATAGTAAAAAAAGAGTTGCAACAGTTTTTAAATTTTATAAGAGATTTGTGCCCATGGTTCCCAGAGAAAGGAACTATGCGTTTAGATACTCAGGAAAAGCTTAGGGATAGTGTAAAAAGCTCTTAGGCTACTGATGCCTTTAGTCCCTGGTCTTTGTATGAGGACCAGAAGTTGTTAAAAACAGGGGATGATAAGTCAGTAGCCCCTTTTGCTCCCCCAGTGTATCAGGATGTGGGGGCAACCAGTGACTGGCCTGCCCCTGCAAATGTTTTTATGACTGATAAAACTGAAGCTGATTCTCTGATGCCATCGGGTCCTGAAAATCCTTTGGTGGCTTTGATACAACCTGGAGCCACTCCTCCTCAGTCCTTGTTCGTAGGATATCGTCAAAAGGTTTTGTCTCCATTACAGGCAGGAATTCAGAAGGCCATAGAACAGGGAGAGGATATTCAGGGTTTTCATTTACAATGTCCGGTATTTGAGGAAACTGATGCACAGGGTAATGTAGTTCGATCACATCGCCCTGTGGTGTTTAAACAGATAAAAGAGCTAAAGGCTGCTTGTGCTCAATATGGGCCAACGGCTCCTTTTACTCTATCTATATTAGAAGACTTAGCTACAGACGCTCTCCCTCCCGGAGATTGGAAACATCTCGCCAAGGCTTGCCTTTCGGGAGGAGACTATTTACTGTGGAAAACTGAATTTGCTGAACAATGTCAGAAAACTGCTCAATTGAATGCTCAGGCCAGTAATGCGGGGGTTAATTATGATATGCTGGCAGGAGAAGGTCAATTTGCAGATATTCCAAATCAACTCTTATATAATACAGGTGTCTATGCTCAAATTAATGCTTCTGCAAAAAGAGCTTGGACAACACTACCATCTAAAGGTTCTCTTCACTGTGACATTTCTAAAATTAGACAGGGGCCTGATGAACCTTTCCAGGAATTTGTTGATAGGCTTTTGCAAGCCTCTGGAAAAGTTTTGAGAGATTCCGAAGCCGGAATGCTTCTGGTTAAGCAATTGGCTTATGAAAATGCCAACACTGCATGTCAAGTGGCTATCCGCCCGTATAAAAAACGGGGAACCATATCTGACTACCTTCAGCTTTGTGCTGACATTGGGTCATCTTACACTCAGGGTCTGGCAATGGCGGCAGCCCTTCAGGGAAAAGCAATAAAAGAAATTTTATTTGGGCAGAGGACAAAGCCTCGGCGAGCAACTGGCCCTCCTGGTAGTTGTTATGGATGTGGACAAGTGGGTCATCAAGTTAAATTCTGTCCTCAAAAATGTTTTGGTAAATCTAAGCTGCCAAAACAGCCAGGACTGTGCCCTAGCTGTAAGAAAGGTAAAGATTGGGCTAATGAGTGTAAATCAAGACGGGACTATTTGGGTAATCCTTTTTCTCTGGGAAATGGGAGGAGGGGCCCGCCCCAGGCTCCGAAGCAACAGTGTTAGGGGCAATACAGTTTCTCCCGCAGACAATTCCCTTACATAAGGATGATTGCAAACAACCCCAGCGTATGGCAAACAGTCCTTCAGAAAATGGAATGGACCCAACTCTGTACGTATATGGGGTCGAGGGCATGTTTGTGTTTTTTCTTAGAGGACGGTGCATGGTGGCTTCCGGAGCAACTGGTCCGGACCGCTGAACAAGTTCCTGTGGCTGCTGATCCTGATGATGATGCTGATATTGAGGAATGAGAAGAAAATTCGTTGGACTTTTGTTCCTGATCTTTCTTTGTTGCATCCTGCTATATGGGAGCAAAACAGACTGGCATGACTGGGGACTTTTCGTTATATCTTGGACTGATCAAATCCAGTGGACATATCTTCTTCCTCTTATACCTTTTCCTCCATCACTTCCCACTCCAGCATTGTGCATTGTCAATGGGAATGTGGTGGTCTGATTTTGGAGAGAGACAATTGTATATTTGGAAATTGGGGGTGGCTGTCAATACCCTCTATGTTACATGGCAAGATAATAGACAATTTAATTTGACTAATTACGTAGTGTTTACTGTTAATTTGAAAAGGCATTGAGCTATCCTAAGTTGAACTAATTATTGCTGAAATTGTTGCATATTGATGCAGCACAAACTGCTGTCGTTACTCAGTTAGTATGTTTCCCTCCTGGCCGGATTTTTCCCGTATGTTTGATTTTCCCTTGTATTATTTGTAGTGGAATGGAATGATTACAAACTCTGGCCGCTAACATTCATGGTCTTAAGCTGTGTGGCAAACCCCCCAGTTTTGGTGTGTAATTGGGCTGGTAGCCAAAGACGGGTAAGATTTCTCTGCATTCAAGACAACCTAAGACAGGATGCATGCCATGCTGCATGTAGTCCAATGACGGGTAAGTTTTGACTGTAAGGGAACAACCTAAGACAGGCACAGTCTCGTACCAAACTTTACATTAAAAAATAAGGGGGAGATGTTGGGGCCCGAGAGCCTCAGCATTGCTGACCATGGCCAAGTTCCTTTCCACGAAGAAGCGTTTATTGTCTGGAATTTAAGTCAGGTGTTCTGCTTGAAATTTGGATCAAGTGTTGTTCTGCTTGAAATTTGGATCAGGTGTTGAACCACGGGACTGTTCTGTTAACAAGGGGGAAGGCTCAGGAGTGTATAAAAAGGAAGGCTGTGGATCGTAAAGCGTCTTTTGCAGCGTCTCTTGCAAGAGTCCAGTTTTCTTCAATCCGCACTCCCCCTCTCGTGTTCTCGTTGACTGACCGAGTAGGCTCGGTCAATTTGGTTTTTTTTAGGTCAATGTTTAAACTCAGCTTTTTACTTAAAAAAGCAGCACTAGTAACATTCTTCTCTTTTTCTTAGGGCAAGTTCCTAAAAGCATTGAAGGCAGCTCTCTTTGAGGCTGGGTGAGGGCATGAGGGTGTGGATCATGCCCTCAGCCTCTTGAAACTAAGATAATCTCGAGAGGAAGCATACCTGTCCTCTGGAGTCACACTGTATGGTTGGTCGCTCTCTTTGTGTCCCTGTAATCTCAGGCATGGGGAACAGAGGCCTACACATTTATTGTGTTGAAGTTGTATTTAAAATTAGCCAAGGGTCTTTGCACTGAGCTGCATCCCCAGCCCTATTTATATATTTTTATTTATTTATTTAGAAACAAGGTCTCACTCTGTAGTCCAGGTTGATCCTGAATTCACTGTGTAACCCAAGCTGGCCTTGAACTCATAGCCTCCTGAGTGCTGGAATTACAGGCATGTGTTACCACACCTGGCTAACTTTTATATAGTACTAGGTGATCAAACTTGGGGCTTTGCACTTGCTAGACAAGCAGTATAACCACTGAGCTACATTCCCTCGGAGATCCCTCAGACTCTTTTTAATTTTTATTTTAAGTCAGGATCTCACTAAATCACTAGTTTGCTTAGTTTGGGATCAAACTTACACTCCTCCTGCCTCCACATTCTAGAGTGCTTAGATTACAGGTATGTGCCACAAAGCCTGGCTTAAGTAGGTTTTTAAATCTTTTTTTGAAAAGAGCTAGTAAATTGCCGTAAAGACTTGTTCATTTTTGGTGGTATTGGGGATTCAGTTTTAAGGCATTTGCAGTGAGTGACATCACCAGTCCATTTTTATTTTTGAGTTTTGAAGCAGAGTTTCATTAAATTACTAAATTGCCCAAGCTGCACTTGGACTTGTGATGTTCCTACCTCAGCCTCCTGAAGTGTGGAGATACAAGCCTGTGCCACTAGGCCCCCGCTATAGTTACCACTTTCCAGTTACAGAGAACCTTAAGTTTCTCCCCAGGAGTGGTGATACATTTGCAGGAACAGCCCCAGACTTGAGCAGAAAGTGGTCTGGGGTCCTTGGGCAGGTCTGGCACAGCTGGAGATGGAATCAGGGCCATGGGTCTTCTTCCCACAGGACAATCGTAGCACAGGAAGCCAGAGCCCCGAGGCCCCACAGATGTAGTCCCAGCAGCCTGGCTTCCGGTTCTTGGAGGCTTCCTTTCCCATCCCCACACAGGCGTCTCAAAGACCCAGCTGCGAGTCTTTGGGAGCAATGGCATGACCGACCTTTGAAATCCAAGTCAAGTAGCTCTTCTTCAAGACGGTCACAGTGAAAACACACTCTTCTCTCAGGCACATCTCCTGAGACCCTCTGAAGGGCTTTTCCCTGAAATGGGTTCGCTGACCTCCCACATTCTCCTTAAGACTTACTACGCTCCCTCCAGCCCATTAAAGCTAATGTTTTTAAACCTCTCTCTAGAGAAAAGAATATTCTTGATATTTGGAATTCTATTTCTGGCCCGTCTGTTTTAAGGAATGTTGCTAGCCCACCCTCCTGTTAGGAATACACACTGTCCCTCCCAGACAATCCATTTTCTCATTTAGAAAGTGGCTCCAGGTCTAATTGTGAACCAGGCTTCTGAGAGCTTCTCTGAGGAAAGTTCTGGGAGCTGAGGATGCAAGACCTGCGAGTTGGATGGCCCCTCTGTGGTTGGTTGTAGGTGTTGGGCTTGCTCTCATCTGTTTTGAAGAAGAACCACTCATTGGCTTGTTTGGGATGAGTAACAGTTCATGATGGCTGAATAACAAATTGTTGACTTCATTTCCTGCCAATGGCTTCTGCACCGGGGCAGGGCGGGTAAAGAGCAGCATCCGCAAAATATTTTGAGCAAATGGCAGAGGGAGGCAACGTGGGAAGCTTCCCAGGCCGATCGGCTGTGCTGGGCTCTGCGTTTAGGTCCATGCTTGTGTTCCAGCGTACTAAATTGTGATACTGATCCTGTCCTCAATTTGATAATCGTATCTTATATATAGACAAATATGAACAAGAGCTGCAGGCCTATAATACTAGTACTCTGGGAGACTGAGGAGGGAAGATTGCAAATTTGAGCCCATCCCGGGCAATTTATCAACTTAGACCTTGTCTCAAAATCAGAAATAAAAAATAGGCTAGGGCTATAACTCAGGGTGAGGGCCCCGGGCTTGATCCCCAGTACTCCTGTCCCCACAAAAATTAGAAATACAGGATAGTGCAAGAAGACTTAAAGTTACTCATCACCAGCCAAGCACACATTAGGTTGCTTACATGAACTGTTGCATTTAATCCTAATGACATTCTTCTATATTCTTTATTTTACAGATGAGAAAAAGACTCAGCTCATTGATACTGAATCCAAGCACACCGTTGGTAAGTGCCAGAAGCTGAAATCCAAGCTTTTCCCCCTCTTATTCATTATCTCCAATAACTTGTAGTCAGATTTGTTATTTGTTTGCTAGGTGACGGCTTATAGCATTTATAGTCTCAGTCCCCCTTCATCCAGGGACAGGTCTGTGTTGTCTCCGCTTCGTGAGTGACAGTATGTGGCCTAGGTGAAATGTTCTTGTGTAAAATCTGTGGGAAAAATAAGATGATGGGTGCTTTGTTCACTTTTTTCCTGTGGTATTGAGGATTGAGCCTGAAACCTTCACCCTGAGCTGTATGTATACCCAGCCCATTTTTAGAATTTGAGACAAGGTCTTGTTAAGTCACTAAGTTGCTCAGGGTGGGCTCAACCTTGTGGTTTTCCTGCCTCAGCCTCCCATAATGTTAGGATTACATGCCTGTACCACTACCTGCTAGAACATCCATTTTCAAATGGGGTATTAACGAGGCCTAAGTGCTGCTGTCTTCAGTAGTCTGGAAAGTGCACTGGAGTTATTCCTTCAGTGTCAGTGGTGTCATTGACTTCAGTAATTCTCAATCCTTGTGAAACAGGACATCAGTTTTCTTAAAAGATATTGAAGTTATCTGTTATTCCTTAAAAAAAAAAATCAGTACTGGAGATTGAACCCAGGAAACACTTTGCCCAACTAAATTTTTAAAAAATTATTACTTTAAACTGGGTGTGGTGATATACATTTCCCAGTATTCTGGAAAGCTAGGGCAGGAGGATTGCAAGTTTAAACCCAGCCTGGGTGACTCAGTAACTTGGTGAGACCTTGTCTAATAATGAAAAATGTATTTATTTTTTTTTTTTTTTGAGACAATGTCTCACTCCATAGTCCAGGCTGGTCCTGAACTCAGAATGTAGCTCAGGCTGGCCTTGAACTCACAGCAGTCCTCCTGCCTCATCCTTCTGAGTTCTAGGATTACAGGCATATGCCACCATGCTAAGTTTACATGGTGCTGGAGAATCAGGACCTTGTCCTTGGTAGACAAGTGCTCTAATATCTGTGCTATTATTCCAACCATCATCATCATTTTTTTAAAAATCGGCTTGGGGATATATCTTAGTGCAGAGGCCCCAGGTTTAATCCCCAGTACTATGCACATAGAGACACACAAAATGAAATGCCTGTTTGACCGCTGTGAGTATCTGCCTTGCATGAATCTGGCTTATCTTTGAGGCTGCCTGTCAGCTAGAGACTCCTCTTCCAGAAGACTAGTTGAAACTAGCTGGATCTAGGATAGGTGCCAGAGTGACCCCATTTAACCTCTACCTTCATTGTGATCTCACCAGCATACTAAGTGACACTCCCTCCAGCACCACAACAGCTGACAGTCGCCATGAGGTGTTCTAAAAAGAGCCATGAAAAGCATTACCCAAATTCTTAGAAAGTCTCCTCTAATTCTTAGGAAAGATCTGGATGTTTTTTTCCCTTTATTAGCTTTATCATCCTTCATCTATAATTTTTCAACCCCCAAGGAATTGAAAACTTGATTTGCGAGGTGTTATTTGGTTTTGTTTTTGAATCATGATCTCCTGTGAGTGAAGCTCAGGCTGTTTTTGAACTTGATCCTCCTTCTTCAGCCTCCAGAGTGCTGGAATCACAGGCATGCACCACCAGGCTGGCTTGATTTGTGAGTTTTATCTCTTCATTTTTCCTACTCTTTTTTCCCCCCCTTAAAGACAGGGTCTTGTTATACAGTAGTCTGCTTGGTCTTGAGTGTGTCACCCCACTGCCTCACCCAGGTATTACGGTGGTAGGCATGTACCATCATGTCCATTGTTTTTCTTATTCTTTTTGAAAGAAAAAAGTCTTTTTTACTCCTCAGTTGGTCTTGTTATAAGTTCAACAATTCAAAGAGGGAAAAAGGACCCATGTTGTGGTCAAAAATTGGTGGCAGAGACAGGTTTTGTATCAGGCCTATAATCCCAGCTCTCTGGGAGGAGGACTGCAAATTCAAACCCAGCTTGGGCAATTTAGTGATTTAGTGAGACCTTGTCTAGAAATAAAAATAAAAATGGCCTGGGGATGTAGCTCAATGCAGAGGTCCTGGGTTCAATGCCATGTGTTACCACCCCCTCCCTCAAAAAAAAAAAAAAAAAAAGGTTGGGAATGTAGCTCACTGGTTCAATCTGAAGTACAGAAAAAGAAAAAGAATCAGTAACAAACAAAACAAAGCAAAAAAGCATAGCTGGGTCTCTTGGCTTAGGCCTCTATTCTTAGCACTCTGGGAGGCTGAGGCAGGAGGATTGCAAGTTCCAGCCCAGGCTGGGCAACTTAATGACTTAGTGAGACCCTGTCTCAAAATCAAAACCAAAAAAGGGGTCAGGGAGCTGAGAATTAGCTCAGTGTGAAGACCCTCGGCTCCATTTGCAGTCCACATACACATCAAAACAGCCAACCAATCAAACAAAACAAAAAACCACCTTGAGAGGGCAAGGGGGAATGTGTCCTCCTACGAGTCTAAGCCTGTTCTCATGGCTGAGGTCACTGGGCTTGCTTTGCCCACACCCCAACAGTGAAGCCCAACTAGATGCAGCCAGATGGGCTTCACCTCCCAGGAAACATCTGGTGAGATTTAGCAAGGCTCAAATAATAAAAAACAGAGAGGTAGCAGATGTACCTCAGGGTAAAGGCCCCGACTGGTTCAATCCCCAGTACCAATGGAAAAGAATAAAGAAAAAAAAAAAAAGAGAAAAAGAAAGGAAAAACATACATCTGGCAAATCAGTCCTTCCTTGAGGAGAGTGTGGGGCCACCTAAAATGAGATTTGAGACGACAATATTCTCTGAGCTCAATTTCAGCTACAAGGCCCGACAGTAAGACAGTACTTTTAATACTTTAAGTATCTTAATGGGCACAGAGGAGCCTTGGGGAAGAGTCATTCTTGACTGTGGGCTTGGGGCTGCTTGCTGACTACCAGTCAGTGGGAGGGAGACAGGAAAAGGGAGAATAAAGCATTCACAGGTAGAAACAGTGCCCAGACTCATCCACCTCCAAATTCCTGCATTTTCCTGCTCCAACTCACAGAAGCCTGGGGAGGTGGCACTTTGCCTGTTACTAATCTCCCTGGGGTGACAACCAGGGGCAGTGGGAGGAGCGCTGGAAACGGTTCTGCAGAATGAGCTGGAAGGAATGGAAGTAAATGTCTTGCAATGCCCAGAATGGTCAAATCCCCCAAGCCAGTCAGAAGGCTCGGAAGCCAGTCCAGGAAGCCCTCTGAGAGCTGTCCTTTGTTCTTCACTTTAGAAGGGGTTTAAAAGGCTTGCAGTGTCCACAAGGCAGGGGTCTAGAGGATGTAGAAAGAGGAAGGGTGCAAGAGGAAAACAGAAGGAAAGAGGGAGGACAGAGAGAGGGATTGGCTCCTTCCGCTGTTCCTTTGTGTGTGGTACTATTTTTTATTTTATAATTATTTTATTTTATTTTGAGACAAGGTCTTGCTTAATAGTCCAGGCTGGTCCTGAACCCACCATGTAGGCTGGCCTTGAACTCACAACAATACTCCTGCCTCAACCTCCTGAGAACCGGGATTACAGGCAAGCGCCACCATGCCCAGCCATTGTCTACTTTGGATTCCAAGACACAGTCTGGCCAAAGTTGCCCAGGCTTGACTTTGAATCCTCCTGCCTCACCCTCCTGGAGTTCTGGAGTTACAGACCTAGGCCACTGGGCTGGCTCAGCTGTTCCTTTGTCACCGTGGTCTCTGCGCGTGTAGGTCTGTGGCAGGATGCGAAGTGGGAAGTGTTTCATGGTGGGGAGTGGCAGGGTTGACGGATGCTGTGCAGAGAGTGAGCTGGGTACAGGAGCAGAGAGAGAAAGCTGAGGGGCAGCAGGATGAAGAGGTCAGGCCATCCTGACCCCCATCGAGCCAGCGTCCATGTGTGCACACCCAAAGCGTTCAGAGTGGCACTGAGTGCTTGGTGTCCTGCAGTGACTGCTGGGTTTGGTGTTTGGTTTGGGCTCTGTTGCTTTCATGCCCTGTGACTGTGGGCAAGTCACTTAACCACTGGTTCCTGAATTTGTCACCTATCCAATCGAGAGGACACTACTGAAGCAGAAAGTTGGTGAAAGTAAATGGAACACTTGCAGTCTGCACAGTGCACCCTTGAGATCTCCTCTTGGGGTTCTCTAGGAATGACTCAAGGGCATGACAGTGGGCCATGGCTCTAGAAGCCCACATCACCACCCCCAGACGTTTGCTGTCATTTCCAACTTTATGCACAGGTTCTTCTCAGTCGCCACCACACCAAACCAGCATGCAGGGCCATCCCCTGTCTCGCTCATTCCTTCAAGTGAGCTTCTCTTGGCTCATCTCGATCACATTGGAGGACAAAGCAATATGAAACAATATGTACTTCTTTCTTTTTGGTGATGGTACTGGGAATCCAATCCAGGCCTTTCACACTGAGATACATCACCAGTGGCCTTCCTCCCTTTTGAGAAAGGGTCTTGCTGTGTAGTCCAGGCTGGTCCTGAACTCATTGTGTAGCACAGGCTAGCAGTCCTCCTGACTCGTCCTTCCAGAGTGCTGGTATTACGGGCCTGTGCCCTTGGGTATGACTGATAGCTATGGTCATAGTTCCTTTCCTTGGCCTGTTCTCTGATCCTGAATTGCCCTGGGCTCCTGGTTCTTTCACTTCTTCAACTCCTTTCCTCTCAGCCTAGTTACACTTGAGTCTTACAAACCTAGAGAGAAGGAAGAAATAACTTCCGGAGCGCTTGAGTAGCACTAGTTTACAGAGTTGCTGCACATCTGGGACCCCTGGCATCTTTTTCAGAGAAGTTCCTGCCCTTGTTAACCCTGTTTTGCAGGTGGGAACCACAGTGTGGTGAGGTTACCGCATCAATCCACAGCTGTACAGCTTGGGTGTGCTGCACCTGGGGCTGGATCCTAGCGATTTGGCTCCAAAACTTGGTCCTTTCTTCAGTTCGTAGGAGGCAAAGGGAATGATGGTTAGGGTAAACCTATGCCTTTGTTTGTTTTGAGGCAGGGTCATGCTCTGTAGTCCAGGCTTGTCCCGAAACTCACTATGGAGCCCAAGCTGACCTCTAAATCATGG
The DNA here is from genome assembly GCA_004027205.1 of Ctenodactylus gundi. Taxonomy (NCBI): domain Eukaryota; kingdom Metazoa; phylum Chordata; class Mammalia; order Rodentia; family Ctenodactylidae; genus Ctenodactylus; species Ctenodactylus gundi. The sequence goes on from PVKB01001388.1 coordinate 335,833, forward strand.
CAATCAATCCTCCTGCCTCAGACTCCTGAGTGCTGGGTTTGCAGGACTGTGCCACCATTCCCGGCTTATAGAAATCTACACTTCAACAGAATTAAACTAAGAATTATGTGTGAACTATCAGGGGCCAAAAAGAGATTTAAAGTGCTCACCTAGCAGTTACAAGGCCTTAAGGTCGATTCCCCAGCACCATATAAACTAGGCATGGTGGCAGATGACTATAATCCCAGTACACAGGAGGATTGCTGTGTATTTGAGCTAGCCTGGGCTACAAAGTGAGCTCAGGACCAGCCTGGAGTACAGAATGAGATCTTGTCTCAGAGAGAGAGAGAGAGAGAGAGAATTATAGGTAAAAAATCATAAACTAATTTTTGTTTATATATATTTTAAAAATTGTAGCTGAGCATGATGGCAGACATATACTTATAACCTCAGTGCTCTGGGAAGCTGAGGCAGGAGGATCACAAATTTAACCTTAATCTTGTTCAGTGGCTTAGCAATTTAGTGAAATCTTGTTTCCATAAAAAACAAAAAAAGGGGCTGGAGGAATGGTTCGGGGTAGTGCTAACTCAAGACAATATAAGCTGGGCATGGTGGTGCATGCTTATAATCCCAGCACTCGGAAGGCTGAGGCAGGAGGATTGCCCTGAGTCCAAGGCCAGCCTGGGATCCATAAGGAGTTCAGGACCAGCCTGGACCACAGAGTAAAAACTTATCTCAAAGCAAAACAAAGTAAACAGCAGCAAAACCAATCTCCCAGCCCTGGGTCAGTTCCCTAGCACCACAAAAACTGGGTGTGGTGGAACACATCTGTAATGTCAGCACTTGGAAGGCTGAGGCAGGCAGATTGTTGTATGTTCAAGGCCAGCCTGGACTACAGAGTGAGACCTTGACTCAACACAAAGCAAAAACAATAAACCCCCAAAAGCAAAAACTTTTTTTAAAAAAGGAAATTTATTTAGGGCAAGCAGAGAGGGTTTGCCACGTTAATTTTGGATATGCTGCATTTGAACAATAATGGTGTGACAACTAGCAGAAACTATGAAGCAGGATCTTGGAGGATATTGACCTTTTTTTTTTTTTTTTGGTGATGGTGGTGGTGGTACTGGGGATTGAGCCCACGGCCACCACACTGAACTATACCCCAAGCCCATTTTTATTTTTTGTTATTGAGACAGGGTCTCGGGAAATCATTAAGCTGCCCAACCTGGGCTCAAACTTGAGGGCTTCACATCCCGTCTTCTGGAGTGGCTGGGATTATGGGCCTTGGCCACCAGGCCTGGCAGTAGTAATTCTTCCTTCACAATCTGAGCATCTGCCTGACTCCATCTGGGCCACTTGCCGCTGTGCTCAGCACACCCTGCCAGGGCCCAGAATGGCAGGTCCTCACAGAGCCAGCCCTAAGCGAGGCTGCTTCTCCAGGCCACAGGTGGAGTCAGGCTTTCCCAGCCATGCCAGAGGCCTGAAGTCTTCCCGGGCAGAAGGACCTGGGGCCACACTGCGTGGGCACAGGCGCCCATGGCTTTCCTCCTCCTGCCCCAACCCACCTAATTCCCACCACCATTTGTGAGTTGTTTGCATCTTCTGTTTTTGGGTCAGATTACAGCCAGTAAACAAGCAATTTTAAAAGAAAAAGAAAAAAATAGTTTCCGGTTTGGAAATCTGAGACCATCTGTTTCTCATTCTGTTGCCTTTCTCTTTGGATTTCTTTTCTTCACTCCTCTCCCTCCCTTCCTCCCTCCCACCGCTGAGCACACAGGGCTCAGCTGGGAGCACTGTGACCTTATTTGACTGACTACCTTTGCTCTAATGCTGGGCTTGTAACTGGGATGTGACTGGAAAGTTCCTTGTTTCCTAATGAAACACGTATCTTGGGTGATTTACTTAAATATTTTCTCCATGAAAATTGCATATTCAATTGAAATAACAAACCTAAATAATAAATACCATCATATCTGATTGAGCCAACTGTTGTTTTGTTGAAGATGATACAGAGCTCCATCTCAATGTCGGGTTAACAGACTCATTTAAATTTAACCAAAGAATAATAGTTGACTTTTAGATTAGCTAAGGATAAAATGCGATAGCCAAAGGGCTGGAGTGGAGGTAGCTAGTGCTGTGCAGGGCTGCGCTCCTGGGATTCAGGCGCAGGCTGGCTCTCTCCGGGAACTCTGGTGTTGCAGGTCCCTCTTGTGTTGGCTGCTAATACTGTCTAGTTTCTGTTCCAAGGACCAGGAGACCTAATTCAAGTTCATCAACCCATTGGAGTGGATGTCCTCTTCCTCCTCCGCACCCCCCCACCCCTTCACCATCAATACGTAGCTGTGTGCAGTGAATCCTAACAGCGCTGTGTAGGCTACTTTAAAACCTCTTAATTCATTCCTTAAAGTTGGGCCCAGTGGTGGAGGCCTGTCATCCCAGTCCTCTGGCAAACTGAGGCAGGAGGATCACAAGTTTGAGCCCTGCCTTGGCAACCTAACAATTTAACGTGATTGTGTCTAAATGAGAAATGAAAAATGGTCTAGAAAGGTAGCTCACTGTAGAGCCCTGGGTTTAACCTCCAGTCTTAAATTCTGTATATCTGAGTTACAACCCTAACCTATTTATTTTCTGTTTTTGTGATATTGGGAATTGAGTCCAGGGCTTTCACACTGAACTGTATCTCCAGCCCATTTTTATTTTTGATTTTTGAGAAAAGATCTGACAAAATTGCTGAATCGCTCAGGCTCAGCTCAGACTTGTTATCCTCCTGCTTCGGCCTCTCAGAGTGTTGGGATCACCTACCTGTGCCACCGGGCCCAGCTTTAATGAATGGATTAATGTTCACATCATTCTAACTCCTAATCATAGGTTATTTTTTTCAACATTCTCCCTCCCTCCCTCCCCTCCCCCCCCCTCTTTCTTTGCACCTTTCAACAAGGTCTTGCTCTGTAGTCCAGGCAGGTCCTGCACCAGGCTGGCCTTGAACACATAGCAATCCTCCTGCCTCTGCCTCCTAGGTGCTGGGATTATAGATGTGCCCCATCACACCCAGGTTATGTGGTGCTGAGAAATTGAATTCAAAGCCTTGTACTTGCTAGTCAAGCGCTGTAACTGTTGTGCTATTCCTCCAGTCCTATTTATGCTTTGTGTATATGTTCTTGCATTGGTTAAATAGATGTGACTCACATAATCAGTGCCAGGATAAAAAGGAATAATGTATGTAGATTGTCTGCTGTACAGACTTAAATATCAAAGCATACTACTTCTTTTCCCATTCATTTCTTTTTTTTCTAAGGGATATAAAATATTTATAATGGAAGAGTGAAAACATAACTGAGGCAAATTGGAAGTACTAAGAACTTACCAAGGAATTGGGGAAGCTATTGGTGTAATGATGAAGCAATCAAAAAATGAAAAAATGAGTCAATGATATTGTTTCAGTTCCTAATTATGCCCCATGGAGCAGGGCTCTCCATCCCCCAGCCTAGGGCCTGGGAGCCAAGAGGCCACCTAGCAGGAGACAGGTAGCGGGCGAGTGAGTGGAGTTTTGTCTGTACTTTCAGCTGCGCCCACCACTCAGGTTGCTCCACTTCCTATCAGATCAGCAGAGCCAGTCCCTGGTCCCAGGAAGGTTAGTGGCCACTACTCCAGAGGACCCTCTGCTCCCTCATGTTTTTCTGCACCCTGCCTCTTCTGTCCTTGCTTAGGGAGACTGAGGGCTGGGCCTTTCCTCTCATGGCTCCAGTGGGGCAGGTGCCTTCCTCTTCTGCAACTCTGCTTTTCACAGGTCCTCAGCTCAAAACACAAACACATTTTATTGAGATTAGTTAGGAGAGTTCCGTGTACAAAGTATTCATGAAAGCACTACTGATTTATTTTAAACTGGGGGTTGAACCTAGGGTCCTTTACACTGAGCTACAGCCCCGGCCTATTTTTATGTTTGATTTTAAGATAGGGTCTCACAGAGTTGCTAAGTTGCCCAGGCTGGGCTTGAACTTGGGATCCTCCTGCCTCAGCCTTCCAGAGTGCTGGGATTACAGGTCTGTGTCACTGGGCATGGCTTAAGGCATCACCAACTATACATAATTATGCTCCTCAAAGTAAAGGAACTCCCCTTTCTCTGCATTCATATACAACATATAGTGTAAAAAATTTCATGTAGACCTAGGCATTTATTTTCTGTTATTTTAATGCACTTTGTTCTAATATAAGCATCCCGAGAGGCAGGCCAAATAGCATAGCAACTGAGGCACTGGCCTGGCAAGCACAAGGTCCTGAGTTCAATTCCCCAACACCACGTAAGCCAAGCATGGTGGTAACCCCTGTAATCCCAGCACTTTGGAGGCTGAGGCAGGAGGATTGCCATGAGTTCAGATCCAGCCTGGGCTACACAGTGAGTTCAGAATAAGCCTGTGGACTACAGAATGAGACCCTGTCCAAAAAAAAAAAAAAATTAAAAACTAAAAAGCATCCCCAAGATCCTGTGTCTAATCTAGTTCTTTAAATTTTTATTGACCCATAGGCTTTACTATAAAGTTAGCTGTAATATTTATTGGATTAAGTTGAATTGTGTGTCTTATTTTTCCTAAGGATACTGAAAATATTTCAAAGAGAGGAACTTTGTCCTCTATTTCTTTGCGGCCCCCTTTTCTCCTCTTCCCGCCAAGAAGTGATCAATAAGTATTTGATGATGTTCACAGTAAATAATTGAATATAGCAATGAGTACAGCAGACTAGGGTTCCAGTACTGCACGGAGCCTTAGCAGGCATTCAGTCTGCATGAGAATTTTAAAAATTAATTTTCTATTTGTTTGTGATGCTGGAAATTGAGCCCAGAGCCTCCAAATTGAACTATGTCTTCAGTCTATTTTTTAAGTTTTGATTTTGAGATAAGGTCTCACTAATTTACTAAATTGCCGAGGTTGGGCTTGAACTTGTGATCTTTCTGCCTCAGGTTCCTAGATTCCTGGAATTATAGGCCTACACTACTGGGCCCTGCAGGCCTGAATTTTTTTACAACAACTTTCTAAAGGTTATCTCAGTCTCCTTCAACCATACCTGCAGGAGCAATTCTCTCCTCGAGCAATGTACTGCATCCCAAGGCAGCCTTTCCAGACAGAAGTCCTCCTAGATGGGGCCATAGCTTTTCTTCCTATAGCCTTCATCTAATCCAGTGGAATAGAAAACACTTTTGAGGGGTACTGGGGCCTGAGTCCTGGTCTTCACACTGAGCTACAGCCTGAGCTCCTTTTTATTTTTTGATTTTGAGACTGAGTCTCAGTAAGTCACTAACTTGCCCAGCCTAGGCTTGTGATTTTCCTGCCTCGGCCTCCCAGAGTCCTGGGATTATAGGGTTGATCACCATGCTGGGTCTGGCAGAAAAAACTTTTAAGCCTTTTTTCCATGACAATCCATTGCATATTCATAGAGATCTTTTTTCTTTTTTCTTTTTTTTTTTTTTGAGGCAGGACAATCCACTTGCCTCAGCCTCTGGAATGCTAAGATTCCAGGTGTGCGTCACCACGCCCAGTTTATATAGTGCTGGGGAACCGAACTTGAGTACTTAGCGCTTCCATAGTGCTTCCATAGTGCTTGATAGACAAGCACTTTAACTGCTGAGCTATTCCTCTAGCCTCTCATAGAGAAGTCTTAAAAATCTATTTTTTTTCCATTATAAAATCTTTAATTCACTGTATGACATGACTCAAATCTTTGTCATCCTGGTCTCTCTTACTGAATTTTTACTTCTCACTTGAAACTCATTATGACTATGATTATGATTATTATTTTGAGACAAGGTCTTGCTCAGTAGCCCAGGCTGGTCCTGAACTCACTATGGAGCCCAGGCTGGCCTTGGACTCACGGCAATCCTCCTGCCTCAGCCTCCTGAGTGCTGGGATCACAGGCGTGCGCCACCATGCCCTGCTTATGTGGTGCTGGGGAATCAAACTCGGGTACTTAGTGCTTGGCTTAGCGCTTTACACACTGAGCCATTCCTCCAGCCTGATTATTTTCATTAATTGAGAGTTTGGTGTGTATTAGGCTCTTCTCCTAAACTTGGGAGCTGAGTGTTATTACACCTGGCCGGCAAGCCAAGACCCAGCAAGAATAAATAATATGCCTGCACAGGGACCGGCAGAGCTGGGGTTGGAATCCAGAAAGGTCTGATTTGTAATCCCATGTCTCTTACCTACTATGGTGTGGGACCTACTCCTGCCTCACCATGTGAAATTGCTGCGAGTTTGTTTACAATCTGGACTGGACTGTTTTTGCCTCTCCCAAATTCCATTTCATCTCTCATTTATTTATTGTTCCCAATGTTTGTTTATTTTTTAACCCTTCTAGACATTCTCTGTTCCTTTTGATTTGTGTTTTTTGTTTTTTTCTTTTTTTGAGACTGGGTCTCACTCTGTAGCCCAGGCTGGTCCTGAACCCACTATTTACCGCAGACTGGCCTTGGACTCAGGGCCATCTGCCTGTGTTAGCCTCCTAAGTGCTAGGATTACAGGCATGCGCTGCCACACCTGCCTTTATGTGGGGCTGGGGAACTGAACTCGGGGCCTTGTGCTTGCTAGACAAGTGCCCTAACCACTGTGCCATTCTTTTAGGTGGGCCTGCTTTCTGGATGGACGGTGACATGTGTGACAGGTCAGTCGTCTCTAGACACAGTACCTGTTGCAGTCATTCTCACGTGATGTACCAGACAGAAACATGTCTCCACGCATGAGATTGTGCTTTTGTGTCTGTGCCGTGGGTATCTACCACAGGCTGGCTTAATGCTCCAGTTGCCTTGGCAACAGGGAAAATAAACTGTCTTCACAAAAACCTTAGACTCAATTGAAGTTCCATTATGGGTATACTTTCCTCCCCCTACATCACGTCTTTCAGCAAGACCCTGTTGAAAAATATTTTAGTCAGTTTTCTTCTACTGATAGAAATTATACAGCTTGAAGTTTCAGACATTAGCTCACTTTAAATATTTGTCAGGAAACTGTGTGTTTGCCACGCCAGTGCTGTTGGTGGGCTGCAGAGGGTCTCTGTGCATTGAAGTAAGAACTGAATGAAGAAATAAGGGAAGAAAAGGAGAAAAAAGAATGGAGAGAAAGAGAACAGGAGGCTTTCCTTTGTTAGCCATCTAACAGTGTTAGCAGTCTGGGAAGCTGAGGCAGGAAGATCTCAAAATTAAGCCTAGGCTGGGCACCTTAACAATTTAGCAAAAACCTTGTCACAAAATAGAAAATGAAAAATGTGTTTTGGATGTACCATAAAAAGGAGAACATAATTATTTGTTGGGTCATGGAGTTTGTTTCTCCTGCACACCTATGTAAAGAAATTTTGTAGCTCCTTTAACAACAAAAAACTTTGCTTTGAGTAATAGATTATTTGCTATTTATAGATGACATTGAATCTATACTTAGAAATAAGTATAATGTGGCAGTGGAGAGGGTGGAGGAGTGGCACAGTTAAAGCGCTTGACTTGCAAATTCAAGGCCCTGGGTTTGATTCCCCAGCACCAGATAAGCTGGGCACATGCCTATAATCCCAGCACTTGGGAAGCTGAAGCAGGAGGATTGCCATAAGCTTAAGGCTAGCCTGGGCTCCATAGTGAGTTCTTCAGGTCCAGCCTGGGCCGTGGAGCAAGAACCTGTCTCAAAAAAAAAAAAAAAAAAAGTCACAGTGGCTTTCTACTTGTGAATTTGCCATAATCTGCATCTGGATTTCTGCATCTGAAATAATATCAGTCATTTGTGTAGGGAGTTGAATTTTTTTCTTTTGGTACTAGGGGGTTTGAACCCAGAGACTTGACTGAGCTACACCCCCAATCCCCTTTTTTAAAATTTATATTTTGATACAAGATCTCAGCAAGTTGCTAGGTTGCCCTGGCTTAGCTAGAACTTGCAGTCCTTCTGCCTCAGCATCCCAGGGTGCTGGGATCACAGGCCTGCACCCCTGCGCCCAGCCTGGGTGGATCTCCTGAGACTTTCCATGCTCATTGCATCTCAGGTGTTCTGGAGTCTAAAACACTTGGCAGCGTTTATCTTCTGTTACAGCCCGAGATTTGCATTTTCCTCATTTTGGGTTTTAGGCAGTAACCTCGGGGACACTCCACACACTTGTTTTCCAACGTCCTCCTCTCCCAGAGCTGCCTTGGGAAGATGGCTCCTGACTCCTGGTTCAAGTCCCTTCGGCCCCTGCTGGACTCCCCTCAGGAGGCTCCCTTGGGTTCTGTCTCCATCTGTGGCCCCCGCAGTTACATCACGCGTGTGGGCTTCTCTCTGGTCTTCACGCCCTCGGATCCAATTGGCTGCATCCCCTCTGCAAGGGTGTCTGCTGCACACCACAAACTTTACACCCCGTGGGATTCCTCATTTTCTGCAGGATGTGGTGGCACAGGCCTATAATCTCAGCACTCTGGGAGGCTGAGGCAGGAAAATTGCAAGTTTGAGCCCAGCCTGGGCAAATTTGTCACTCAGCAAGATCCCATCTTGAAAGAAAGAAATTTTAAAAAGGGGGGCTGGATATCGATCTCAATGCAGAGGTCCTTTCCCCAGTACCAAGAATAAAATAAGATAAAATCGGTTTCTCTTCCATCCTGTTTCTCTTCTGGTCTTCTCTCCACCGTTTGCCAGTTGATAGTTGCTCAGGCCAAAACTTCCTAAGATTTTGGTTTGATTCTTTCCCCAAACTCCTGCACCTGGTCTGTTGGCAAATCTTACCATTTCTCTCTTCAAAATGTTTTGAAAATATGTTTGAAATCTGACAGTTTGTTAGCACTTCCCTCACTTTTATGAAAGTCCAGGCCATGGTCACTTCTGCCTTGCACAGTGGCAGTGCCCTAACCACTTAGTGAGTCTCGGCTCCCACTCCGACTGCCTCTCCCACGTTCTTTTGCTTTCAGTCACGAGAAGAATCCTTCTAATGCACTAATTTGGAGGCTTAACTCTTTACAAATTGCTAATGGCCTCTCAAAAAAAGCCTCCATATAACCCTGTATTCATTCCAAACCCATCTCTTTTTTCTTTGTTTTTTCTTTCCCTCTCTGATACTGGGGAATCAAGCCCAGGGCCTTAACAATGATCTGCATCTCCAGCCTGTTTTTGGTTTTGATTTTGATGCTGTCACTAAACAGCCCAAGCTGGGCTCAAACTTGATACTCTCCTGCATCAGCCTCCCAGAACGTGGGGATTACAGGCCTGTGCCACCAGGCCTGGAACCTTATTTTCTTAGCATTCTTCACACTGCTAGCTAGTTCTGCCCTCAAGACATCACCTCTGTTGTCCATCTCACCTGGAATACCATTTCCTCAGATGTTTTCACGGTAGGTTCTTTCTCCTCCATTCTCAGCTGAAGGTACCACATTCTCAGAGTGGTCTTGAGCTGAAATGGTCTCCATTAGATCCTTCCCCTCAATGCTGGTACAGGGCATTTCCCCTCCCCTGCTGCCTCCATCTTAAATTATATTGTGTGTTTGTCATCCTTCTTTCTCAATAGAAGGTGAGTGTCATGAGGGTGTGTCTTAGCTGGGCCATGTTGGCACAAACAGGCCTGTGATCCCAGCACCATTAGAGGCTGAAACAGAGGATCAGAAGTTTGAGCCCAGCCTGGGCAACTGAGCGAGTCTGTCTCAAATTTAAAAATAAACAGGGGCTGGGAATGTAGTTCAGTGTGAATGCCTTGGCTCAATCCCTAGAACCCCCGCCCCCACAAGCGCATGTGTGTGTGTGCGCATACACACACACACAGGCTAAAAGAGCAGATCTTGGTTATTCCACAGCCCTGGTACCCACTGCTTACTAGCCTCTGTATAGGGGAGGGAGCATATTGTAAGAATAGTTATGAACAAGGAAATATAGGCAGCCAATCTGTAAGGTTGGAGGACTCCACTGTACCTAGGAGCTCGTTGGTGGCAATGTAGAGTCCTGGCTATGGTAGCCAAAAGCTGGGGGAAAACTTAGTGCTGGTCAAAGAGGCAAAAATCAAACCAAACCAAACCACTGCCAACGTGACATAAGGGATTCTGATGTTATTACCAGTGACTGGGTGAGAAGGGAAACTGAACTCCACATTTAGAAAGATCAGAGGTAAAATATGCAAGGATTCTGAGTGAGAAGTTTGGGAGTTAATGAAAACTATTAATATTTTTAGGACAGAAGTGGAGGCTGAGTCAGATCTGATTATTTCAAAGCAGTAAGAAAGTCCAAACAGAATTTGGGGAACCAGTGGGGTTTTTGTTTGTTTTGAGACGGGGTCTAGTTGTATAGTCCATCCAGGCTGGTCCTGAACTCACTGTGTAGCTCAGGCAGGCCATGCACTCACAGTAAACCTCCTGCCTCAGCCAAGTGCTGAGATTACAGGTGTACACCACCACACCTGGCTTATGTGGTGCTGGGGAATTGAACTCATGTGCTTAGCGCTTGCCTAGCGTTTTAGCTGCTGAACCATTCCTCCAGCCCGCGTTTTTTGGTTTGTTTAATTTTATTTTTGATCTGTTTTTAGAGATAGCTATTTCCCCCTCCAGACCTATTCTGTTTCATAGGACAGGGTCTCACTCTGTAGTCCTGACTGGTTCTGAACTCACTAGGGACCCCAGACTGCCCTTAAACTCATAGCAATCCTCCTGCCTCAGCCTCCTGAGTGCTGACACTACAGGTGTGCGCCACCACATCTGGTTTATATGGCACTGGGGAATCGAAGCCAGAGCCTTGCGCTTCCTAAGTAAGCACTGTGACTGCCGGGCTATGCCCCAAGCCCCCAGAGCTGTTCTGAAGTGCTTACTTGAGTCGTTAACATTTTCAACTCAACTGGTTCAACTAATTGAGCTGGCTCGAGCTGTGTGGGTGGTAGACACAGTGATCACTGGGGAGCGAACTGTCCGTAACGTTCACTCTTCAGCTGCCACCCTGCTCACGCAAGGAAAGCTTTTCTTTTTTGCTTTCTTTCTGTTGATGATTGATTTTCAGCCTACACCTAGTGTTCCAGGTGGCACGTATGAACCAAAAGCAACGGGGAATTTCAGATGAGGTATAGGAACACACAGGGGAGACTTTCTCCTGTGTCAGATTATCAGATGACACTGGGCATGGTGGCATAGACCCATAAACCCAGTACTCTGAGGGGCCGAGGCAGGAGAGTTGCAAATTTGAGCCTACCTTGGGCAATGAAGCAACTTAGTGAGATGCTGTCTTAGAAAAACAACCAGACAAATGAAAGGGGTGTGAGAAAAGCGTAGAGCAGAGCCCTGAGGTTCAATCCCAAGTGCTACTAAATAAATCAGTAGCAGTCCGGCCTGGCGGCACAGGGCACCCAAGTCGCCTGCTACTTGCCTCAAAACCGTAAAAAGGCTGAGGATGTAGCTCAGTGTGAAGACTCTGAGTTGGTTTCCAGTGCCACAGAAAGAAAAAAACAAATTAAAAAAATCAAACAAGCGTTACATTTTAAAATTGTAATAAAATCCACGTCACATGAAATTTCCCATTTTAAGCATTCTTAAGTGCACATTAAATACGTGGCATTAAGTATGCTAACGTGACTGTGCAGCCGTCGCCACTATTTCTAGAACTCTTATTTCTCTAAACCGAACCTCTGTACACACTAACATTAAAGAATAACTTCTCCTTTTCCCTATCTCCAGTCAATTCTCACTTTATTTTCTGTCCCTAGGAATTTGACCACTGGAAAGTACCTCATTTGATTGGAATCAGGCAGTGTTTGTTGCTTTGTGATTGGCTATCTCTTGTTTTGCAGCATATTCTGGAATTTTCTTCCTTTTAAAGGCCACCTGTTGTTCCATTATATGGATGTACTACATTTGTTTATCCATTCACCTGTGGATGTGCATTTTTGAGGCTGAGAACTTCTGGCATGCATATTACCGATTGAGGGTCTATTAGCAAGCACAGGTGTTCTAGTGACACCACCTGGATCACCAGACAGTGGTGACTCCCACGGTTCTTGGCTGGGACTCTGATGTTGCCTCTGCCTGCCTGGGTCCAGCAGGGTGGACAAGCTCTGGAGGCTGACTCATCTAAGCCTGCATGGCTCGTGCTCCTGCTCACATCTTCCCTGACAGCTGCCCCTTGGCTGTCCCCAGCTTTTAGCTGTCTCTCTAGAGTAAAGCGGAAAGAGCAGGCAGGAACCCACGTCTGCTGGGACTGATGGTCCTGTCCGGATCTTGGGAAGTGGAGAATGACACCGTGGCTCGGATTCCTCCTGGAGTCTCTTTCTGGTTATGTTGCTGGCTCACAGAGATCAGGTTTTGTGAGATGATCCTGCCAGGGATGCCTACGTTCTGACATATCTCACTTCCAACGTCCTTATCCATTGAATTATTCCTCCAATAAATGTGGAAGGCGTCGGGTATGCAAATAGGAATATCCCGGGCTTCCTGTCCTTGAGTCAAACAGGAGACACACGGATGACATGTGTATCACAGCGGTTAGCCGATGCCATGGGAGTCATCACATGGGATGGTAGTAGATCGTAGGGAAGTGGCATGCAGGTCTGTGGAGAGGAAGGGAGGGTCCTGGGAGGAGTGACATCTGATCGTGGCCTCCCTCTGCCACGCTGTGCATGTGACCGCTGTTGTGCTGAGATGGTGGGGAAGACTGTTCTGTTATCTACTGCTGTGCAATAAACCACCTCAAAGGTCAGGGAGCAGAAACTTTATTTCTTCCTGATTTTGCAGTTTGGGTGGAGCTGGGCAGGGCCGGCACGTGTCTTCTCCTTGTGCGACTCGCTGAGGCAGCTCAGGTAAGGCTACAGGACATAAGGCACCCCCCTGCCATGTCTGGTGTCTTATCTGAGGTGACTCAAGAGTTGGGCACCAGCGGGGCCAATCCCTCTCTCTCTCCCTCTCTCCATCTCTACCTTGGGGCTCTGCTTTCTCTGTGCAGCTTTCTTCTCCAGATTTCATATGTAGTAGTGGCTTCTAAGAGGGTGAGAGTGGAAGCTGCCAGACTTAAGGAGGTTTGGCTACACGGCAATATCACTTCTAGCACTTTCTACTGTTGCAAAGTCAGCCTAGATTCAAGGAGATGAGAACCCAGGCCCATATTTTATATTGCCCAGGTTGGGCTCCAACTTTCAATCCTCCTATCTCTGCCTTCCAGAGTGCTGGGATTATAAGCCTGTGCCACTGGAACTGGCTCTACTCTGCCTCTTTTTATGTGTGTGCGTTTGTGTGTTGTGTGTGTGGTTGTTATGGTTTGGATCTAGAATGTCCTCCTAAAGCCTCATATATTTGAATGTTGTGGAATGCCTACAGAACCATGTGCTTAAGAATTGGGGCCTACATGTAGAAGGATGAAAATAGACCCACATCTTTCACCATGTGCCAAAATTAAATCAAAATGGATAAAAACCTAAAACTTAAAATGGAAATAGTGAACTTGCTGGAAGAAAAAAAAACCAGGCAAAACTCTTGAAAACATAGATATGGGCAAGGACTTTCTCAATAAAACTCCCAAAGCAAAGAGGTAACACCAAGAGTCAACAAAGGGGATTACATCAAATTTCAAAACTTCTCTACAGCAAAGGAAACAATTAACAGAGTCAAGAGGGAACTTACAGATTGGGAACTTTTTTTTCAGCTACTTCTCAGGCAGAGGACTGTTATCAAGAATATACCAAGAACTGAAAAATTAGGCTCTCCAAAATAAAAGATCCAATAAAAACATGGGCATCTGAAATGAATAACCAGTTCTCAGAAGAAGTCTGAATGGTCAACAAATACGTAAAAAAGTCCAGCATCTTTAGCCATCAGATAAATGCAAGACAAAACAACAGTGAGTTTCCATTTAATGCCAATAAGAATGGCTGGGATTAAGAACTCAAAAGACAGCAATATTGGTGAAATTGTAGGGAAAATGGAATCCTCCTGTGGAATAGTCCTGGTGGGACTGTAAACTGGCACAATCACTATGGGAAGGTGTATGGAGATTCCTCAAAAAACTGAAAATAGATATCCTGTGTGATCAAGCTGTAATTCTTCTTGATATCTTCCCTAAAGAGTTAAAGTCATCATATAAGAGTAATACATTTATACCCATGTTTATAACAGCACAATTTATAATAGTTAAATCTTGGAAGAAGCCAATGTGTCCAACCACAGATGAACGAATAAAGATGTTGTATGTATACATAATGGATTACTACTCTACCATAAAGAAAGACAAATGAGTCATTCAGAGAAAAATGGATGCACCTTGAGACCATTATGCTTAGTGAAATGAATCAGACACAGAAGGTTAAATATTGTTTCTTCATATGAGAAAAACCAAACCATAAAAAGGAAAATAGGAGATAAGGAGAAATTAAGATAGATTTTGTGCAAGGGAAAGGGGATGTGGAGGAAGGCTGAATGGGTGGAAAGGGGAAAAGAATGTGATATGTAAGTTAAAAAACAATACAGAGATGCATACAAAGAAGTTGGGGCCTGGTCAGAAGGGGCAGGACCCTGGGGCTTGACCCAGAAGGGGTGGATCACTGGGACATGACCTGGAAGGATACATGCTAGCTCCACCCTTCCAGGCTCACTTGGTTTCCTGTCTGCTATGCCACGAGCAGCTTTCCTCTGTCCAGTCCTCCGCCATAAGCTTCAGCCATTGCCAGCTGCCCGTGAGTACACTGAGATCTTCTGAAACTGTGAGCTAAAATAAATCTTTCCTCCCTTAAATTGTGAATCTTGAGTAATACGTCCCAGTCGAAAATAAGTAACTAAGACAGGAATTGAACTCTGAGCTCTATCTCCAGCCCTTTTTTATTTTTTATTGTGAGGCAGGGTCTTGGTAAGTTGCTAAATTGTCCAGCATGAGCTCAAACTTGTGGTCTTCCTGCCTCAGCCTCCCAAACTGCTAGGATTACTGAGCCTGCCTCTTCTCTGCCTCTTGATGGAGGAAGTGTTGGTGGCTACATTGGGGATGTTCTACAACAGGAGGAGTGAACGTGCGTGGGTTTCTTTTCTAGTGGAGTTGATACTGGTGAGTGAGATGGATGCATTATATCCCAATACAGCCTGGGCTTCAAGACTGCTTCTGGGGAGTGGCATGTGGGCATGATCCTTCTATGGACTTGTGTCCAGCAGGCAGTTTAGGAAGATTCCTGGTGAGCCAATATTAATGGTCAGGGTGTCAGAACCATTCCTTGGAGACTGTGCCAGCTTGCCTTGCAGTTTGGGACTACTAAACCAAAAGACAGGAAGAAGCCAGAGAGCTGGGGGATCGCTCCGCTTACAAAACACCTCACTGGCACCATTCTCTGCCAGTTTACTAATCACTGATCGTTGAATAACTTTTTGTATGAATTTGACTTGATATTTTTATTTTAACCTGGCTTTGAGAGGGTGTGTGTGTGTATGAGTGTATGGGAGGGCAGCTAATTTTCTTCTCTAAATTTTCCCAGTGGCCAAAAAGTGACCACACTGGGCCTAGTGGCAACGGTCTGTAAGCCCAGCCCCACACTGTGGGAGGCTGAGGGAAAGGTTTGCAAGTTGGAGACCATCTGGGCAAATCAGTGACTCGGAGAGACCTTGTCTCAAAATAAAACCAAAGAATGGGCTGAGGATAGAGCTCAGTGCAAAGGCTCTGGGTGCGTTTCCCACTACTGAGATAGACAGCAGAACAAGGAGAGAGAAGCATGATTGAATTGTTGGATTGACTTAGTCAGTTTATAGTAAGTAGTGGCCAGGCCTGGAAGGCCGAGGCAGGAAGATTGCAAGTATAAGCCCAGCCTAGGCAAAGACCCTTTCTCCAAATTAAAAGTAAAAAAAAAAAATAGTTTGGGGATGTAGCTCAGTGTGAAGGTCCTAAATTCAATCCCTGGTATCGAAAACTGGCCAGGCAAGCAACCGACCAACCAGTTTACAAGTGGTCTTGTTTTCACTCCTCTGGGCCCATTTTCCAGCTGCTTTGCCTTGTCTTTCCACTATGGAGGGGGTTTGCCTCTTTCACCTGTGCGCAGACGCGCCCCCTTGTGGTTGGCTTCTGGCCCTGCAGCTCCAGCACCTGCTCTGACTGGAGCCTCCAGTTCCTGGAGGAGCCCGCGTCTCCTTTCCGCACATCGTGCCACAGTCTTTTGGAGGCATAAATCAAAAAGCACAGTCTGTTTGCCAAAAGAGTGTGTCTGCGCAAAAACATATAGCTTAACACAACTGCTGCACCGAAAGGGAAAGCGTAGCATCTGCCAGCTGCAAAGGCTTCTCGCCCGCAGCTTCTCCCGCGTCCCGCCCTTTCCAGCAGCAGCCACTGGGCTGGGTCCAATCACAGCCACATGGGTTTTCTGGAAGAGTACAGGCCTGCTACCGTCATCTGATCTAAGGGCAGAAGATGGAAAATGCTGGCACGGTGGACCTCAGAGCGTTGGAAGCTACAGAGGGGAATTTGAATTTCTTTAAAGCCCCGGCCTTTCAACAGCAAGGAGACCTGCTGCAAGTTTAAAATCACATAAATGAATACTCACAGTAGAATCAGTTATTTAATTGAAACCTATAACAACTATGTACTGTTTAGTTGTTATATTCAAAGGACTGTTCTAGGTGATGGAGAAAAATTAGAAGTTGGTTTTTTTTGTTTTTGTTTTTACTTTTTTTGAGGCAGGGTCTTGCTCTGTGGTCCAGGTTGGCCTTGACTTTTCTCTGTAGGCCAGGCTAGCCTCACACGCATGATCCTCCTGCCTCAGCCTCCCTAGTGCTGGGATTTCAGGCTTGCTTAGTTAGAAGTGTTTTCTTGTTTTTTTTTTTTTCTTTCTATTTGCTCCTTCTTGAATTTAGAAAACAAACATTGGTATCTTGTTTGAGCTCCTTATAAATCCGGATACTATGACCTGCTTTTGTGCCCAAGATTAAAAGCAGTTAATGTATATGGAAACTTAAAAACCACTGTTCGGGCCTGGGGCTACAGGTTAGTGCCAGAGCTCTGGCTTAGTATGTGTGAGGCCCTCAGTTCAGTCCCAGACAGAAATAAAGAAACAACAACAACAACAAAAACCCCAAACCAAACCAAAACAAAAAAGCAGGATTGCTGAGATCTACTAGTACAAGCCCATTTGTTTCTAGAGCTCCTTGACCCTGTCCTTAGCCCTGTTATCTGTCTGTCCCTCCATGTGTCAGGCACTTGGGGCTTCAGCCAGCTGGACATTGAACTCACCTGCTCTCCATGGCGTATTCCAGGGAAAGGGTGAGCTGGGGCTGTGGCGGGCTGGGAATGTTGGTGCCCACTTGATTTTCAATCTTTCTAAAGATGAGAGTCACTGCAGCTGATTTCTTTATAGAGTGGGAAATAACATCTCCCCAAGACAAACATTAGGAGCATCCTAGAAATACTGCCATCTAGCTGTGGCCAATGGCACGGGTCTGTACTCCTGGTACTCTGGGAGGCTGAGGCAGGAGGATGCCAAGTTTGAGCCCGGCTTGGGCAACTTAGCAAGATTCTGTCTCAAAAATGAAAGTGCCTGGGATTGTAGCTAAGTGTGAAAGTCCTGGGCTCAATCGCTAGTGTCACACCCACACACAAAAGGCACAAAGAAAAAATAAAAAAGAAATAGTACCACCAAAAACTCGTACCTGAGGGCTGGAGCCGTAGCTCAGGGGTAATACACCTACGTAGCAAGCACAAGACCCTGGGTTCGATTGCCCAGCACCACATAAGCTGGGCATTGTGGCATATGCCTGTAATCCCAGTATTCAGGAGTCTGAGGCAGGAGGATTTCCATGAGACCAGCCTGGGCTATATAGGGAGTTTAGGAGACTGCAGAGCAAGATCCTGTCTCAAAAAAAAAAAAAAAAAAAAAAAAAAAAAAAAAAAAAAAAAAAAAAAAAAAAAAAAAAAAAAAAAAAAAAAAAAAAAAAAAAAAAAAAAAAAACCCAAACCAAACAAACAGAAAATAAACCAATAAAAAAACCTCATACCTAGGATCGAGTATCTACTACATAAGCCAGGCTGCGTGTGCTATGTGTCTGTCCCTAAACATTGGGTCTTTTTTTGTTTTTTACATTGGTGATTGAACTCAGGGTTTCTATACTGACTTTATCTTCCTAGTTCAGTACCGTGGTTTGGCTCTGGAAGGTCCCCCAAAATTCTCATGTATTTAAATGTTATGGATTGTCTATGGAATCATGTGCTATTAGTAGATTGGGACCTAGTCTACAGGCGTGTAAGTAAGGATTAATGGCATGTAGTGGGAGTTTACCACACCTTCCACACCTGAATCCAGGAAGGGCTGATCACTGGGCTGAGACCTGGAAGGATATATAAGCTGCATCCTGCCTTCCTTGGAAGACTAGGACTTGGACTAGTCTCAACTTGGCTTACTGTGTGTGATGTCATGAGGAGCTGCCTCTGCCTCTGCCATGGACTTCCATTGCTGCCAGCCACCCCTGAATGGACTGTGACCTTCTGAAACTGTGAGCTAAAATAAACCTTTCCTCCCCTAAATTTGTGGATGTCGGATATAGAGTCACAACAACGAAAAAGTAACTGAGGCATTCAATTTTTACTTTTGATTTTGAGACAGGGTCTAAGCTGCCCTGCTGGGCTGACGCTTGCAGTTCTCCTGCCTCAGCCTCCCAGAATGCTAAGACTACAGGCATGTGGCACCATGCCTCACAAAAATGGCAGTATTCTTGCATGATTTTCTATCCTCATTTCTCAAGGGCTGGCTGGCCCTTGCTGAGTCCGTTGGCTGCAACATCTCCCCCTGGTGGAAATGTGTCCCTGGGAAGGGATGCTGCCAATCCTGTGTTTCTAGAAAGTGGTGCTGAGGGGGCGGGGCGCTGGCTCCCCTCAATCAGGTTCTTACCAGGGGCTCCTTGAGAGAAGTGTGTCGGGAGAGGCTGGGACTTTGGAACAAATAGGAGAGCCTCTAGCTTCTAGTAGCAACCCAAGAACAAAACATAGTGTGAAAAACAGCTGATACATGAAAAATGGTATACTAATACATTTATTTTATTTAAAATACTGTTTTAATAATGCACCAACAAATGGATATATCAGCATTTTGTAAATACTTTATAGATATTTAAAATACCTAAATATAGATATTTAAAAATACTTAGGATTTGTTTTTCCTACATACTGTATTCTCATCTGTTGTTCATTTTCTGTCAAAGAAATACAGTTTTATCATAAAAACTGAAAGTTTTTCCTCCCTGCTATATTTTGTCTTTTAACTTTTTAACTTTTTTTGATGAAAACTTTTAAAAATATGAAGCTGGATTTTGTTGTTGTTGTCCTATTGGGAATGATCCCAGGGATTTTTTACTGAGCTACATACCCAGCTCTGTGTTTTATTTTTTATTTTTGAGACAGGGGCTCACCGTGTTGTTCAGGCTGGGCTCGAACTTGCAGTCCTCCTGCCTCAGTCACCCAGAGTCCTGGGATCACAGGCGTGTGCCTTCACACCAGGCTAAACTACTATTTTGTTTTTTTGAAAGTGGAAACTTCGAGAGGTTGGTTCATGCTTACAAAGACTAAGGTGTGGCGGCCTGTGTGTTTAAGCTACTTGATGCTTTGTTTTTACATTTAAACCTGTGATCTGGGCTTTATTTTAATGTACAGTGAGAAGTAGGATTTGCCTTCCAGCAGGATTTCCCTCGGGATGAGAAGGCCACCTTCTCATGCACCAGGAGTTCGTTTCTGTAATCCAGATGGTTGTGTGATTTGTTCTTGTCTGGGTATTCATTCTGCATTATTTTCCTCCAAATTATGTTTGTTAGTACATGAGATTGCAGCGTTCCCCAGCCGCGTTCACCTTGGGGGTTGTGCGTCTGTCTGCACATCCCACCTTCCTCTTCCGGGCTTCCTCCGCCTTCTGCCTTCCTCCTGGCCCTTGCCCGTGTCCCTCCCATCTCTGCTTTCTACATCCTTGTTTCCTGTCAGCTCTCTTTTATTTTGCTCTTTTATCTTTTGGGTTTCTTATATAAGAGAAACTGTGTGATGTTTAACCTTCTAGCTGATTTATTTGGCTTAGCATGATGGTCTCAAGATGCATTCGTTTTCCTACAGCTCAACTTTATCTTTCTGTGCGGCAGAGTAGTACTCCATTGTGTATATGAAACACGTTTTCTTTACCGTTTCATCTATTGATGGACATGTAGGCCGCTTTTAAGATTTACCCATTCTGAATGCTGCTGCCAGCAATGTCGTCGTGGTTACACAGGTATCACTGCTATAAGAATGTCTTTATCTTTCTCTCTTTTTTTGAAACAGTCTTGCTCTGTAGTCCAGACTGGTCCTGAACTCACGGTGTAGCCCAGGTTGGCCTCAAACTCAGCAATCCTCCTGCCTCAGCCTATCGAGTTCTGGAATGACAGCGTGCATCACTGTATTCAGCTTATGTGGTGTTGGGGAATGGAACTCAGGACCTTGTGTTTGCTAGGCAAGTGCTCTAACCACTGTGCTATTCCTCCAACCCCTTTATCTCTCTTTCATAAAGGTACTCAGAATAGGTATATCTGGGTCGAATGGAATTTCTATTTTTAGAGTTTTTTTTTTTTTGAAGAATCTCCATACTGGTTTCCATAGTATATGTACTAGTAGCTCACAGTCCCAGCAACAATATAGAAGCATTTTTTTTTTTTTTTTTTTGAGACAGGGTCTCTTTCTATAGTCCAGGCTGGTCCCGAATCATTATGGAGCCCAGGTTGGCTTCAGACTCACAGCAGTCCTCCTGCTGCAGCCTCCTGAGTGCTGGGATTACAGGTGTGGGCCACACACCTAACTTAGAAGCCTTCCTCTTCCTTTACCACCTTGCTTGCTTTGCCTGAGTTCTCGATGACAGCCGTTCTCACTGCAGCAAGATGGGATCTCGGTGTTGTTTTGATTTGCATTTCTCTGATGGCTAAAATGCTGAACATTTTTTTTTTTTCTGTATTTATTGGCCATTTGTACTTCTTTTGAGAAATGTCAGTTCATAGCAATTACCCATTGTTTGACTGGTTTTGAGTGTCTAATATTTTGAGTTCTTTGTACATTTTAGAAATTAGCTCTGTGTCTGAGGAATAGTTGACAAGTATCTCTCACGTCAGGTCTCTCTTCTCTCTGTTGGCTATTTCCTTTGATGCACAGAAAGTTTTTAATGTGATATAATCTCATCTGTTGAATCTTGGAGTTATCTCTAGGTAACTTAACAGGTGTTCTGTCAAGAAAATCCTTGCCTTGGTCTGGGGGCATAGCTCAGTGGTTAAAGCACTTACCTAGCCTTCACAAGGCTCTGGGTTTCAGTTCCCCAGCGCCACATAAACTGAACATGATGGTGCATGCCTATTGTCCCAGCACTTGGGAGACTAAGGCAGGAGGATTGCTTTGAGCTTGGGGCCAGCCTGGGCTACATAGTGAGTTCAGGATCAGCCTGGACTACAGAGCAAGATTCTGTCTTGAGGGGAAAATAAAGTCCTTGCCTATGCCTGTGTCTTCAGGTTTTTATTTTATTTAATTAATTTTTATTTTATTTTATTTTATTTTATTTTTTATTTTTATTTTTATTTTTTTTACTGAGGATGAAGACCAGGGCCTTTGCACTGAGAAGCTTTACCAGATCATTTTGTATTGTTAATTTTGAGACAGGGGCTTGCTAAATTACCCAGGCTAGGCTCAATCTTGTAATCTTTCTGCCTTAGCCTCTCAAAGCATTGGAGTTACAGGCTTACACTACTGGCCTGGCTACCTATTTTATCTTCGAGCAGATTTGATGTTTCTGTTTATTTCTATTTTTCTTTCATTTCTCTCTTTCTTTATTTTCTTTTTCTTTTTCTTTTTTTGAGACAAGCTCTTGCTCTATAGCCTAGACTGGTTTTGAACACACTATGGAGCCAAGGGTAACCTTGAACTCATGGCAATTTTCTTGCCTCAGCCTCCGAAGTCCTGGAATTACAGGTGTACACCACCATGCTTATGTGGTATTTGGGAACCAAACCCAGGTTCTGTGCTTGCTAGGCAAGTGCTTTAACTGCTGTGCCATTCCTCCAGCACAGATTTGATGTTTCTATTTTTTCTTTTATTTTCATTCATTCATTCATTCTTTTTTTTTTGAAGCAAGGTCATGCTCTGTAGTCCAAGCTGGACCTGAACTCACCGTGTAGCCACTAGAAACTCACTATATGTCCTTGGACACATGATAATCCTCCTGCCTCAGCCTCTTGAATGCAGGGATTACAGGCATGTGCCACCATGTCCAGCTATTATTTGTTGCTAGGGCATCAAACTGAGAGCCTCATGCTTCCTAGGCAAGCATTCCAACTGCTGAACTGTGCTTTCTTGCCTCTGCTCCTGAAGTTTATCCAGTAAATTCTCTTGCATAACTCCACTGTTTTCCACTTTCTCTCTCTCTCTTGGTATATATGTGTGATTTATGTATTGTTGTATGGAGTCTGCTTCCCTGGGGACCCTACTTGACATGGTATGCATGTGCCATGCCTCCTCCACCCACGCATGCATTTTGGCTGTAATTTTTGCTGCTGTTTTCTGACGCAGGAGACTGACAGGGGATCACGCCCGGGGCCTTCACACCAGCTTCATCCCCGGCACCTGTTTTAGTCTTGATTTTGTGACAGGGTCTTGCCAAGTTGCTAGTCACCCAGGCTGGGCCTGTGTTTGTGATCCTCTTGTCTCAGCCTCCCAGAGTGCTGGGATGACAGGTCTGTGCCACCAGCCTGGATCATGCCTCTGCTGGTGTTCATTTAAGATGCTTCCCCAACTTGGCCACTGTGGGCAATGCTGCAGTGAACACAGAAGTGCAGACATATCTTTAACATACTGATTTTAGATAATTTAGGTAAATACTGAGAAGTGGGATTGCTGGATTGTAATTCTAGTTTTTTTTTTTTTTTTTTTTACTTTTTTGGAGGAGCCTCTCTACAGTTTTCCCTAGTAGGCTGAACTAATTTATATCCCTGCCAGCCTAGTGCTTTTTAAGGGAAAAGCTTTGATTCCAAAATTGCAGTTTTTTCTCTTCTCTTTTAAATTCTCCCAAGGGATTTATTTCCTGTGCTATATTCATTAATGCTTGGCTCTCTTGTTAACTTGCCTTGGTTAAAATCTTTCATATATAGCCCCCTCGTTTCCCAATTGTATTATAATATCACAGGCCCTCCTGTGATTGGCATGCTCTACTTGGCTTAGTGTTGAGTTGTAGATGATTGAACTGACTCTTTGAATCTACCTATCCTGTACCTGTCACTGATCAGTGGGATGAGCCTGAAATCCTAAAATTTCATTGCCTTTTATTTTGTTTTGTTTTGTGAGGACTGTGTTCTCTGATCACATGCATTTTATAAGATCTGTTTCAAACAGCAGGGCAGGTTTCTTTCTTGCAGAACATCTCACAACACAGAACACAGACTGTTGGAGGTGCAGGCGGCTCGCCTTCCGTGTTTTTCAAATTCGCTTGGCCGTAAACACGCCCCCACCACCCCACCAACAGTGACTCAGATGTTCTGTAGCAGAGCTACTCAGAGTGCGTTTTGTAAGTTATTTTTTTATTTTTATATAATTCATTTTTATTATATGCCACAAAATATCAGTCTGTGATAGATTAGAAAGTATTAAGAGATTTGTCCTTTTGTAAGGCAGCCAGCATCGCACACTTTGTGATACGCGTGAGAGACAAATGCACGTCTGATTGGCATCTCGTCTGATTCCTTGACTACCGACTCCTGCCACCCTACCTGCCCCGGGGTTGGATCACTGCAGGCTGTGTGGAGAGTCTCCTGGTGCCTCCCTAGGTCCGCCTTGGCCAGAGACCACTAGGAAGGTCCAGCACTTTTCTGTACTGCTGGGCATGGAAGAGACACCATACCATAGCGCATGGGGCTGGGCAAGCTGAGGGCTTCCCCTAGGATCCTGTGATGCAGTCTGGAAGTGTGAAGGAGTGACTTTCCATGGAGTGACCTTCTACCAGTGGAAGGGAGGGACCAGGACAAGCGGATTCTCCCTGTGGCCTTCCCTCTGCAGCTGTCACAAGACAGACCTCACACTGAGTGGACACGACAGCGGAGCTCTCTCTGGTCTCTTCGTCACTTCCCGAGAGCAGCAGCCAGAACCGTTGCGCGTTGCCTGAGTCTTTCCTCATCTTAGTTCCCTTTTTCTTCACTTTTCCTGTCCTAGATCTGCACCCGCAGATAAACCCTCAGCTCTGTTTTCTAGGGAATCTCGTCTGCTACAGACATATTGGACAGTCTGAGCAGCGTTCAGAAGGACTTTTCCACACGTGAGGATGAATGTAGAGACATGAATGTACTGTGGCAGATTTTTGCAGACCTCTGACCTGCATTCTTTCTGTAGTCATGTTTTAAGACTTCCTGTGTGCTGGGTTTAGTAAGAACCTAAAGCCTCACCCCTGTGCTCAGGTGGGCTGTGGCTCAGTGGAGGACGAGGGCCAGGGCAGGACAGGGGGTGGGCCAGGGTGGGACGATGCACATATATGATGGGGAAACTGAGGCTGCTCCAAGCCCACTGGATGGCACTGCTGTTCACAGGAGCCCTCTCAGGAGCTGTGTCTTGAGCAGCTGCAAGTGTGCTGGTCAGGGCAGGTGTGTGGCAGGGGCATTCCAGGCCCAGGGGCTCCTGTGTGCAACCATGTGGAGATGCTTGTGTCTCGGCAGTCAGCTGCCTGGCAGGATGTTGTTTAGGATGATTGGCACTTGGGGATGAGGTGTTGAGAAGGAGGCTGAAATTCACATGGCCAGAGCGGAAGGACTGAAAGCCTTTGTCCTAAAAGGTATAGGAGCAACATTGTTAAGCACCGGGAAAGTGTAATAGTTTTTTTTTTTTTTTTTTTTTTTTTTTTTGAGGCAAGCTCTCACTCTGTAGTCCAGGCTGGTCCTGAACTCACTAGGTAGCCCAGACTAGTCTTAAAGTCAGCAATCCTCCTGCCTCAGCGTCCCAAGTGCTGGGATTGTAGGCATGCACCATGACACTAAGCTTTATGTGGTGCTGGGGAATTAGGGTCTTGTGCTTACAAGGTAAGTGCTTTAATTGCTGTGCCATTCCTCCAGACCCAGTGTAACAGTTTTGAAATGTATTGACAAATCTATGATAATACTTCCTTTTGAAAGGTGACATCTATCTAATTTGCCTTCTCTTGAAAGTGGACTGAACTCAGTGGCTCACTTCCACAGAACAGAGAAAGTGGTAGAAATGATACTGGGGCTTTGGAGGTGGGGATAGGAAGGGCAAGGGCCTTTCCTCTGTCTGTCTCTAAGGACCCTCCTCTGGGGAGCTGCGGGCCTCCAGGGAAGGAGTCTGGCTGCCTTGCAGCAGGCCTGATGAGGGGCCAGGACTGAACAGCACATGGAGCTCCAGACTCTCCCTAGTCCAGGTGCTGGTTATGGGAGTTAACGAGGCTTCAGATGACACAGACCCCGGGACCTGAGGAGGCACCGTATCATTGAACTCTGTTGCCAGCTTGGAGGAAGAGTGGGAGAGAATTGGTGTCCTCTTTAGTTGTGGCCTTGGGTTGTTTATTACACAATGTAGATGTTATAGAGGCACCTGAAGTTCAGAGAATCTTGTGGTGAGATAAGAATGAAGACACAGAGGATCCACGTGGGAAAGAAGCCTTGCGCTCTCAAGCCAAGAGACCCTTGAAGCTGCTTGGGCAGCTCCCTGTGACTTGAGAATTCTCCAGGTGCTGCAAGAGTTGCCCATTGCGTAGCTGTATTTGTGGCAGGGGTTCCCAGCCTTGCAGGCCCCAGATCAGTGTCAGTGCTCAGAAGGACAGGCTGCCAGGACAGGTGCACGGTGAGCAGGGGTGAGGGGTGAGCTCCCCTCCTTCTGCTACTTGCTCTTTCAAAGCTCTTCTCTAACAACCTACTACAGAACAAATACCCGCTTCGCTTGCCTTGGGAGGATGGACTAAACAGGTCCCTGGTGTCCAGAATTTGGGAACCCCTGATTCTGTGGGGTTATGGGAAATCTGATTACTGTGTATGCAAGGAGACAACCACTGGAGGATGATAGAGTTGGTCAAGATGGAGCAGAACAAGCTCCATTGCTTCCAGGCAGTGAAAGGGCCTGACATGGGCAGCAGGCCTCTGTCAGCCTCGTCACAACTGTGTGGCTCTATACCCTGGGCTTGTTTATTCCCTCATATTAAAGTAGACAGCTCTTTCAACAGCTTTTGTCTGACAGAAAGTCAGAGGGAAGTATCCAGTGTTTTCCAGTATTTCCTCACTCAGGCTCCTTGAAGGATCCCTTCGTATGTCTGTGCAACATTTGCCCCTGCCTTGCTCTGGTACTACCCTGAAGCTGGACTGTCGGGACAGGTGATGTTTCTTCCCTCCATAGAACCAGCTGTGCATCCCATGGATGGGACGATGATTTCAGACTCCTCAGATCCTTGGGAACATGCCAGGCGCTGCGTGAGGCTAGCTGGCACAGCCTCTGTCTCCTCCATCCTTCTGTTCCCAGAGCTGTAGCCCAGGATCCCTGGCATGGATGTGTCCAAACAGCCTCCTGCCCCTCATCTTCCATTCCTGCCATGCCATGCCTTTCCTCTTTGTGTAACTCAGACTCTTTTCCACCCCCTGGGACTGACCCCAAAGCCATGTCCTCTGTGAGACTTGCCTGGTTCCTGGGTTACTTCTGTGCATCCGCAGACACTTGCTTTGTCTCCATCACGACTTTTCCTCTGCCTGATTCTTTGACCGTGTTCTTTCTTCTCTGCATGCGTCCCTCAACTGGGGTTCCTTGGAAAAAGGGATTTGTTTTTCTTTCAACTTCGTGTTCCTCTGGCATCCAGTAATGTGACTGGCTCATAGTAAGTGTCAATGAATTAGATTTTTAGAGCTGAAGGCATAGCCCAATGGCTAGAGTACTTGCCCAGCATGTACAAGGCCCTGGGTTCAATTTTCCAGCATCATAAACAAGTTAGGTGGGTGTTGTGTTGAATACTTGTGATCCCAGCACTGATACAGGAGGGTTGCTGTGAGTTTGAGGCCAGCCTGGGCTACATAGTGAGTTCAGGACCAGACTGGAGTACAGAACCAGACCTAGTCAGATTAAATAAATAAATAAATAAATAAAAAGAATCTTCATAGGAAGGATCAGATGAGAGAGACGATGGGGGCGGTGAGGGCTCAGCTGTCAGTGTTTTATCTCTGTGGATGAAGGAAGTGACTCTGCCTGGCTGCACTGCATCTGTTTGGGTACCCAGCACACACATGTAGGAGTTCTCTAGGGTCAGCATGGTGGCCCTAAGCTCTGTTCCACAAGACAACGCTAGTCTGCACACCCTTGCTGCACACAGGGTCACAGTTGAGCTGCAGATGGGATCTGAAGTGGCTCAGCGGGAGATAGTTCAGGGGACCTTCCTCTAAAATGTTGAAGGTCTCTTTTGCCAAAAATTGAAAAGAATGAGGCCTTTCCAACTTTGGCCAGAAATTTATACTTAGCTCCTTACATTACAGAAACGCTTTCCTGCTTCAGTGCTACCACTGTCTAGTGTTTGCTGTGTAGCTGTGAGCTCAGAAGAAAGTAATGTAAAATTTGATAGAAAACAGGTTTTGAGAAGATTATACAGGGCTGGGTTATAGTTTGGTGGGAGAGTGCTTGCCTAGCATGTGCAAAGTCGTGGGTTCAGTCTCTGGTACCACATGCAAATGCACACTCACAACAGGTCACACAAACCTAGCTTAGAAATATTGCAGATTCAATTACAGATCATGTAACACAAAGCAAATATTGAAATAATGTGAGTGATTTGAACTTTTTGGCTTCCCAGTGCATATACAAATTATGTTTCCACTATACTGTAGTCTATTAAATATGCAGTAGGTTTATATCTAAAAATTGTACATGCCTTGGTTAAAAATTCTTTTATTACTAAAATGCTAATGAAACATGGTGTTGATAGATGGACTTGTTCTGCTGGACTCCAGGCGAGGTTGACCCAAACCTTCAATTTGCAAATTATGCAACATCTACGAAGCATAATAAGCAAAAGGTATATTCAAATGAGGTGTGTTTCTGGACCAGGAGCAGGAGGCCCGTGGTTTCAGCTTCTATACTTCTGATTCTATATGCATAACACTCAATATATATTGATAGAATAAGGAAATTAGTTAACCTGTTTCTGTTTGCTTGTTTATTATTTTTGCCATACTAAAGATGGGACCCAGAGCCTTCACACTGAGCTACAGTCCCAGCCTACTTTTATTTTTTGTTTTTGAGACGGGTTTTTGCTAAGCCATTATTAGGTTGCCCAGGTTGGAACTGAACTAATCCTTCTGCGCCTGCCTCTTGGAGTGCTGGGATTTAACCTGTTTTTGATAGCAGCTCTGTCTTTTTGCCTTTAAAAACAATTCTTCATTGTTGAGTTTGAAAAACAAAAGGGAATTTAAAGATGAATGCATCTCTTGGGCTGGGATGTAACTCAGTGGTTAGAGTACTTGCCTAGTAAGCACATGCCCTGGGTTCAAATCTCTGGCCCACATAAACTGGGCATAGTGGCATATGCCTATAATCCCATACTCAGGAGACCGAGACAGGAGGATTGCTGTGTGTTTGAGGCCAGCTTGGGCTATATAGTGAGTTGAGGATCATCCTCGACTACAGAACAAGACCCTGTCTCAAAAAAAAAAAAAAAAAGAACATCATCTTGTTGAGTTTTATGATTCATGCCTATAATCACAACACTCTGGGAGGCTGAGGTAGGACAATAACAAGTATGAGCCCAGCCCAGGCAACTTGACAACTTTTTGAGGCATTGTCTCAAAAACTAAAAAACGAGCTGAGGATGTAGGGGAGCACGAAAGCCGTAGGCACAATCCCCAATACCACAAAAATAATAAAACATAATATGGGAGTGCAAGTTGACCCCAAGTCAAGTGCTAGTTATCTGGCACCAAGAACATTTGTCATCTTCTTTACCGAGACTTGGTATCGTAAGTGCTACTGTAGTTATGGCAGGGAATGCCGAGCTTAACATAGGCGACCGGAACACAGAGACACAGGATAGGAAAAGGTCCCCTGGCTCGTTCGTCTATTGAAATTAATTCACAGGGACGTAGAGCTCATGTAGGAAAACTTCTGGGACATTTCTAATGGAGGTTCACCTGGCTATTTGAATCCTTGCAGTAATGGATAGCTCATTGTTTTACAAGTTAATTCATAGACATTAAAAACAAAAACTTCTTTAGCTTGGGCCAAAAAGCAGGTCCTAGAAATTCCACCTCTTGGCCTGCAAACAATCCCAATTCCAATGATGTGAAGAATGTTTCCTTGAGTTTTTTTTTCTTTCTTTCTTTTTTCTTTTTGTTTCCTTTTGTTTGAGACAGGGTCTCACTTTGTATTCCACACTGGTCCTGAATTCACTGTGTAGCCCAGGCTGACCTCAAGCTCACAGCAGTCCACCTGTCTCAGGCGTGTGCCACCATATCCAGCTGATTTTTATGTGGTGCTGGGCAACCTAACCCATGGCCTTGTGCATGCTAGGCAAGAGCTTTGGCCACTGTGCCGTGCCCCTGCCTGTCCCTGAGTTTTCTATTTCAGGCAAAGCACTACCAGTTTTTTGGGAGCACTGAGAAATGATTCAGAGTAGAGACTGCATTTAGGCTCAGAGGTAATGAAGCAGTTGGCCTGATGGTTGGTAGCCTTTTCCTATAATAAATAAAGAGTAAATAACAATAAATATTTGATAATTAATAATTGAGGCTCTGTGGATGAGAAGTTCTGCTGCAACCACAGGAGTTTTCCCTTATCTGTGATTTTATCTCCCACAGTTTCAGTTATCTGCTATCAACTATGGTCCTAAATTATTAACATTTATCTTTTTTCTTTCAAGTCCACATTCTTATAACTTTTACTACAGTATATTGTTAGAATTGCTCGTTTTATTTTTAGTTATTTTATCAATATTTTACTGTGCCAAAATGATATGTTGAACATTGTCATAAATGTATATGCAAAGGAAAAAAACAAAAAACCCAGGAGATATATATATATATATATATATATATATATATATATGAATTTTTTTTTTTCAGTTTTAGGCCTTCACTGGAGGGGAGGTCTTGGAACATACCCCCAGTTGGTAGGTGAGGTCTGCCATGCTTACTTCTGCAACTATAGTGTGAAAGGAGCCACAGCAACATGAGAATATGTAGCTTTGTTCGAGAGAAGCTTTATTTTGGTGGTATAGGCCTGTAATTTCAGCACTCTCGGAGGCTGAGGCAGGAGGATCATAAATTTGAACCCAGCCTGGGCCATAAGACCCTTATTGTAGTTGGGATCTGTAATGTCCCCCGAAAGTCTCATGTATTTGAATGTTACATACTGTCTGTAACATTGCGCTGTTGGGAGATTGGAAGGGTGGATTACAGATACATAAATTCGATTACAGGCATGTAGTGGGGGCTTGCCACACCTTTCATACCTGGATCCAGGAGGGGCTGATCACTGGGGTGAGACCTGGAAGGATATATAAGCTGCTTCCTGCCTTCCTTGGAGGGCTAGTCTCAACTTGCCTTGACTTGCCTTCCTGTTTGTGATGTCATGAGAAACTGTCTTCACCTCTGCTTCTGCCATGTACTTTGACTGTTGTTGGTCACCCCTGAATGGACTGTGACCTTTGGAATCTGTGAGTGAAAATAAACCTTACCTCCCCTAAATTTGTGGATGTTGGGTATTGAGTCACAGCAACGAAAAAAGTAACTGAGACATCCCTATCTCAAAATCAAAAGTAAAAAGGGTGGGAGATGTAGCTCAGTGCAGGGACTGAGGATTCAATCCCCAGTCCCATAAGGACACGCGCGCGCGCACACACACACACACACACACACACACACAGAACACAAAACAAAATAATAAATGGAGATTGTCTTGGATGTGACATTCACCAACCTGCAAATTAGACAATTCTCAAGTCTTCCCAGATTCCCATCAGTCTAATCGATTTGGAGGACAGCACCCCAGATGCAGGTGCATCCACAGAGTCTCGCTATCTTCTGCCTGGCTTCTTGCCTCTCATGGGAACACAGATACAGAAAGACAGCCCCCTGCCACAGCCTGAACGCTCAGGCCGAGGCCCAGGCTCCTGCTCTGCTGCATACTGCTGGTGTGCCCTTGAGAAGTTCTTCATCGTGTGTGGAGATTTGGCTTTCGTGGCTGCTGTTGCTGTTTGTGGAGCTCAGGACTGGGGCCAGGACCTTCACTCTGAGTTACATCCCCAGCTGATTTTTTATCTTTTATTTTGAGGTAGGTTCTCATTAAGTCGCTAATGTGCCCAGGCTGGGTGTGAACTTGTGATCCTTTTGCTTCATTCAGTGTCCTGGGCCACCTGCCCAGCGGCTCCCGCATCCTCAGTGCCAAGGTTCTCACAGAATAGCGTTTAAGATTAAAGTGTAGAATGTGCTCAGCACAGGGCTGGACACTTAGAAAGCAGCTTTAAGTATTAGTTGTTTCAAATGATAATGTGCTATTCGTTTCTGTTGTGACTGAGCTTTCTGAGCCCAAACTGAGGTAAAAAGGAGGAAAATTCCACTCAGTTTAAAATTAGGCTATGGCTCAGCTTCTGCCCTGCTCCTTGTGCCGGTCCCTCTGCCCTCTGTGCGTCCACCTGTTACCCAATTAACACCCTGCGATGCGCAACACCTGCACGGAAGCATAGCTGCTCCTTTCCAGCACTCTTCTTGCCACCTCCCGACACGGCCCCCTCCGCTGCCAGCCCTCGCAGGTATGGGCACACAGGGAGCTCTCCCTGGACAAAAATTAATGTGGCAATTAATGCAGATATCTTGGTAGATGCTTTCTCCCGGGCCTTTTACTGGAGAGTGATGGTATTCACATTTCTTAAACTTTTGAAAATGTGACTGTGTGTGTGTGTGTGTGTGTGTGTGTGTGTGTGTGTGTGTGTGTGTATGGATGTATATATCTGAGTGTGTGTGTGTTGTATTGGGGGTTGGGGAGCATGTTGGAAAAGGGAGAGAAACACAAAGGGAGGCAAAGGGGAAATACAGCAATAATGATGGGAGGATAGAGATAGGAAACCAAATTCCTCCTCTTACCCAGGTGGGGAGGGGGAGGCACATTGTCATCTGATTCTGAAATCTCACCTTTCAGCTCATGTGTGAATTCAGAAGGGTGAGTGAGAGGCCTCAGAATCTCACTATTCCCCCCATAAAGGGGACCAACAAGTTCTTTTCTTTTTTTTCTCTTTCTTGTTTCTTTCTCTGGTACTGGGGGTTGAACCCAGGGCCTTTGCAGGGAGCAATATTTTAGCCCCACCCCACTTTTATTTTGTTTTTTTAAAGAACAACAGATCTTTACTTAGGAACAAAGGAGAGAGGGATAAAACTTCCTGCTGTCTGGGAGGGGGTCTTGAATGGGTTTCCCTCCCACTTTTGTTTTTATCTTGAGACAGGGTCTTGCTAAATCACTGAGTGGCCCAGGCTGAGTTCCAACATGTGATTCTCCTGTCTCAGCCTCTCAGTGTGCTGCGATTACAGGCTTCACAAACTACTTTTAGAATGGTTCCATGCACACTGCTAGATGCTCCACAGTTGTTATAACTGTTCTCTCTCTCTCTCTCTCTCTCTCTCTCTCTCTCTCTCTCTCTCTCTCTCTCTCACACACACACGCACACACACGCACACACACATTTGGTTTCTAGGATACAATGAACTCATAATATCTCCCACACTTCTCCCCAACTTGTTAGTGTGATCAAGATGTTGGACTTACAAAACCGTTACATGTAGAGACCCAAGGCTGGAGGGATGTTGGCAGACGGGCTTCACATGGACCACTGGGCCTCGTTAAGATGCAGTTTGTGTAGGGTGGAGCACAGACTGACTTTTAATAAGTCCTCTGATGACCTGTGCTGTTGGGCCACACTGCAGGAGCAAGGGTATAAGCACTTCTATTAGGGATAGCCATGATTGGTCACACAGTAAGGTGTTAGAAATTCAGCAAGGTAAGCATCTGTGGGCCTGGGACTTCCTTTGTGTTGAGCCTGGTCATTGAGTGAGTCTACCTCTGAACCTTCCATTGTAGTACGTGGTCATTGGCTCTGACCAAGAGTATTTTCTACTTGTCTTGTCCTAGAGAGACCTATTTCATACCTCACAAATTAATCCAACACCCAGATCAGGTAATAGCTTAGTTTCCTCAGGTATAGACTGTGATTGTTCTGAAGTAAAAATGAACAGGAGAGGCTGGGGGCATAGTTCAGTGATTAGCGCACTTGCCCAGGATGTGTGAGACCCCGAGCTTGATACTCAGTACCACATACTAGCTGGGCATAGTGATTTACTTCTGTAATCCCAGCGATGGGGAGGCTGAGGCAGGAGGATTGTAGTGAATTTTAGGCCAGCTGAGGCTACAAAGTGAGTTCAGGACCAGCTTGGATTAAAGAGTGAGACTCCGTCTCAAAACAAGAACAACAACAACAATCCTCTCCCCCTAAAATCCCAAACCAACAAAAGCACCAAATGAGGCCCAAGAAAGTTAAATATTTGCTAACAAGTGTCAGCCTCTGCCTCTCTCATCTTCTATCTGAATCCCTTATTCTTTTTTTTTTTTTTTTTCGAAACAGGGTCTCATTTTGTTGAACTCATGGCAATCCTCTTGCCTCGGCCTCCTGGGTGCTGGGATTACAGGTGTGCACCATCATGCCTGACTTATGTGGTGCTGGGGAATTGAAATCCATCAACCAAATCTATAGATGGAACTAGTGTATGAGAAAATGTGCTGCAAAGTTGTATTATTTTGAGACAAAAATACATGAACTTTTGTCCCTGTGGAAGCACAAACATGCAGAAGACTCTGAATAAGTTCAAGATGAGTCTGAGTGTCTTGTATAAATTTAAAAGATTATGTCATCAGAAACTATACTTTCTTGGCTAACAGGGATAAATTTTGACAAGGTATATTTATGGGGACGAGGAGACCAAGTGGTTGAAATTTTAAAATCTAAATTTAAAAATCTTAGAAAACCTGAACTTCTGGTTGCTCTATAATTACGCCACCTCCCTGTTCACACATAGGTTTCTCTGTCCTCAAATGAGGTATATAATTTCTGTAACTTCAGTTCTGTTCCAAGAAGCTTCTTTGGTTAGGGTTATGGAACTCCAGGGAGCTGCACGTTTCTGACTCCGCCTGGCTCTGCAGTGAGGCACATAACTGCTCTGTGAGTCAGGTTGTGAAATCTGTGAATCCAGGAATCAGAAGGTCCTTAGAGATCTTCTAGTCCAAGGGCCTCATATTCCAGATGAGAAGCTGGATTTGCTGGCCAAGACCACACTGCTCGCTGGTGGAGGCAGAAGTGGGGCTCCTGGCTGCAGCCCTTGACAAAATGGATATCTTCCTCTGCACCAGGTTGTCAGTCATGGCTCAGGAACTTAGGAAGTCTCAGAAGAAAGGTTCCCTCCTGTGGGTAGTTGGCTGTATTTGATTAAAAAAAAAAGTGGCCGCTTTTGTGCCTCTTCTCAGGGACCACCCAGGCACAAGGCATCACTTGCCAGCAGGAAGTTCCCAGCAGCAGGATGTGTGGACAGACACTCCAGTGATGCAAGAGCCCTGAACAGAGAGAGGCTTCCAGAAGTCACCGGTGTCCTTGGTTATGGGCAGCGAGACAGCCAAATGAAATTGTTATTGCAAGCTTTGGTGGTAGTGTTGAGTTACTAAGGTGGTAATAATCATATAGTAGGATTTTGATGGTAGCTGACCTACCAAAGCATTTTTGGAGGACACTTGAGTTCCTCCAGCTCTGAGTCTGTCACACATAGACACCATGACATCTTCCTGACTTCAGGGTGACCGCTTTCTGAGTATAGACTCCACTGCTGCCTGCCAGAAGAGAAAGACAGGGGATGATAAGATCTTAATCCTAATCAGCAACTCTTGTGTGGATAATGAATTTGCTGTAAGATTGTACTTGACAGGCAGATGGAATCATGTCTTGCCTTTTTCTTTGCTTTTGCTGAGCAGCACAGGCTATTTTCTGACTTTCGCTTAATCTTTCTTGTTTTTGTATTTCCTTTAGAATGACAATCTGGTTTGAGACTGGGAAAGGGAATAATATCTGTCCTAAAGGAATTGGCTGTGAATCTTTTTTCTTTTTTTGAGACAGGATCTCCCTCTGTAGTCCTTGTGGGTCCTCAGCTCACCTAGTAGCCCAGGCTGGCCTCAAACTCATGGAAGACCTGCCTCAGTCTCTCAAATGCTGGGATTACAGGCATGCACCACCACGCCTGGATTCTGGCTGTGAATCTTAAAAGTAGACCTCCTTTTTAGTCCAAATCCCTCCCCTTGCCTCTGGGACAGAAGGCCACTCTTATGGAGGGCATCGATGTGTCATGCCTGAGGAGAATTGTACACTTCAGGATACACTAAAGTTTGCTGCATGTTAGAATCACCAAGGAAGCTTTTAGAAATCCTGATGTCCAGGCTGTATTCCAACCTCACCAGATAAGTGTGTCTTGTGGGGGGATCCAGGCAGTAGGGTTTTCTAAAGATCCCAGGGGGTTTCAGTGAGCAGCCAGTTTGCAATTTGCTGTGGTGGGAGACAGACCTGGGGATACAATGCAAAGTAGAATGGGTGGACATGATCAATGCAGAACATATGCATATGTGGAAATGTCACAGTGACACCCACTCATCTGTACAGTTACTAAATAAGAAATAAATTGGTCCCAGCCCGCTGAGAGGCTGAGGCAAGAGGTTCACAAATGTGAGCCCAGCCTGGATAACTTAGCAAATTAGTGAAAACCAAAAAGTAAAAATGGGCTGTGGATGTAGCTTAGTGTGAAGGCCCTGGGCTGGATCTCCAGTACCGCACACACACAGTTGGTACAGTAAAAATGTAGAAAGTTGTTGTTGGCTTTTCTTTTAACTTCACTTTAGGATACTTTTATCGAGGATGATGAAGAAGAGACACAAGCTACAAAAGGTGCAAGCTGGAGAAAGCATAATGAAGTTGGTGATGGTTAGGGCAGGCGTAAGGGAGCAGCAGAGGGTGAGGGGAGGAAGGAGAGGGAAAGAAAAAAGAAGCGGGGAACACCACAGGTGTCTATTCTGAGAGGGCGCTTTCTCCTTCTGCATTAAGGGACGTGGGATGCTCCAGAAGGTGGATGGGGAGCCTTTTAAGGCGAGGGGTATTTGAATATTTATGACCTCATTCATGGGTCATACAAAATTGTCAAATTAAGTATTACCCTGCTATATTTGGTAAAACATTTAATTATCATAGAATTGACTTACCCCGTTGGGACAGTTGCCTCCGCTCGGCCCACTATGCCTTGCAGGCCTGATGCTCCACAGCTCTCAGGAAGGGGACAGCAGCCCCGAAAAGGGTGGTGGCTAAAAAAGCCAGCTGCAGCACTGTAGCCATCACCTGCGGGTGTCGCTGTGTTGGGAGACTCATGCTCTGTAATTCATTAAGAAAAGGGACTCCTTTCTGTAAGCACTGCTTGAGTTCCCAAGTGGAATCTATACACTAAGTACGCTTTATCCTCCTGTTATCACACAAATGCAATTTTTTAGCATTCAGGCCACTTGGCTGCAGATCTTGTGTTGCCCATGCCTAGGGAGAAAATCGCTTTTTCCACTTGAAAGCCCAGACAGCTTGAACTTGAAGTTCTTCAACGCAGAGGCCTGGGGAGAGGTGGAGAGATCACCCCAGGCCGCACAGGTTTTCTTCAGGAATGCTTCTGCATCAGTGAGGGTCAGGAGCCTGGAGGCCAGTCAGGCACTGCCTGGGTCTCGTTGCATGGCTCCCTGTGGCTCACAGCGCACACCCTGCCCCTGTCACTTACCAGAATTCTTGTGTCTGTTCCCTTGCCTGCCTCCCCCTGCGCTGCGAGTTCTACGAGTTCTACAAGAGCGAGAGAGGAGATGCTGTGGCGGCTGCTCACTGACTCTGTGGTGCCCAGCGTGTCCAGCATGCCTTCCATGTCACTGCGTATTTGCTGACTGAATGAATACGGGGCTTCTGGCCTCCCTTTGAGGAAACTTGATTCCGTTACCCACCCTCTCTTCGTGCCAGTCTTTTTTATCTGAAAAATGAGGATAATAGTAGTGGGGAGCTTTTGAAGCCCTGGGGAAGCCTAGTCCACATTGTTGTCCTTGTGTCCCCATGTCTGGGTCTCTCCATTCAAATGTAAACCAAGGCTGGCTGACTTCTGTCAATCTCAGGCGGAAGAATAGGATGTGGTGTTCATCTTTCCAGCACAGCGCCCCCATCTGTTCTCCTTTGGCATGGATCTGCTCATGGCCTGCTGCTCTTTGCAGCTTATGATCCCTGTTTCTGGCTTCTCCAGATTTCCAGGATGTCCACTGCACCTTAGGTTTCTCCTTCACACCTTCATGCGTGATACTCCCAGGGGCATGTTGCCGGGCCTCCCAGGCCTTCTTCTGAAATCTTAGTGGAAGCTCTCATTGACCTGAGACTCTCGCACTCTGCAGAATAGATATTGAACAAAATATTCAAGAAACATTTCCCAAGTGCCATCTGGCAACCTAGTACTGTGCCAGGTGCCAAACTTACCATGGCACATCAGTCCATCTGTAAATGCAGTAGTGTTTCATTACTGTAAGGAAATAGCTGAGGCAGGCTCGCTTTTTAAAGGAAAGAGTTTATTTAGCTCACAGCTTTAGAGGTTCAAAGGCGCTGGCATCAGCTCAGTCCTGTTGATCGCTTTCTTGCTGAGAGTCCAGAGCGGCACAGCCGCCACAAGGCAAGAGACAAAGAGCACACGTGTCTGTATGTCTGCTATGTCCCTCTTATAAAGCCACCAGGATTTAATCATGGGGGCTTCATCTAAAACCTAATCACTTTTCATAAGCCCCCACTTCTAAGAACCCAAGTGGGCTTAAGTTTGCATTCTCTTAATACATGAACACATAACTTTGGGGATTCAACTCCTGAATGAGTTGGAGGAAGAAGGGACAAGCTGTAGTCAGATCGTAGCAGAGTATCAGTGTGCCAAGACATGCAGAGACGCAGCTTAGACTGTAAAGGGAAGTCACCGAGGTCGCAAGGCGTGTGCATACTATCAGAGCATGAGTGAATGGGGAAACGCCGTGGCGTGGAAGTTACTTCAGAAAGAGGCATTCTGTAGATGCCCCGGGTGGGGGCAGGTAAATTCTGCGCTGAAAAAGAAACCACATTATTAACCTGGCGAAAGCAAGGATCCTGTGGGAAAGACTGGAGGCTGCGTTAGGGCTGGCAGAAGGGCTTGCAGGTCTCACCTGATCAATATTCTAAGTAAAAAGGAGGCTTGGTGCGGGCAGTTGCTCACATCTGCGAGCCAGCTCAGTCGGAGGCAGCGGGGACCTGATCTCTCCAGGCCTTTTGTTGGGCTTCTGGAATAATGGATTATCTAAGCACCTGTCCTGGTTTGAAGGGATCCTTCACACTTTGTTATTTCTCTACATCTACCAAAGTAGTACATATTCATAGTAAAAACAGAATAAAAAAAAATCAAATGATTCCAAAAAGCTCCTGTCAAAGATACTGGATCTCACTGGAAAATTGAAAGGCCAGCAGCAGGCTCACCTTCCCTTGAGATTCTTGCTTCAGGGAAGAGTCACTGTCCCTTCCAGCCCATCCTGATGCTGCGTGTTGATTCCTTGAGGAGCTAGGCCTGAACCCAGGGCCTCTCGGACGTGAGGCACGCTCTACCTTTGATCTACTTCCTCAGATCCTTGTTTTGTTATGTGCATTTGTATTTCTAAATAACATGAATATACATCTACTTCTTGGTGTATCACTTTTTAAATACTATTCATTGATATCCTTAAATATTTGATAATAATTTTTTTCTTTTCTGGAACATGGTCTTGCTCTGCCATCCACACTGATGCTGAATTCACTGTGGAGCCCAGGCTGATCTTGGTTCACAGCAATTCTCCTGCTTCAGCCTCCTCAGGCCTAGGATTATAGGCTTGAGCCATCATGCTTAGCTGTATTTTCTTTTTCTTTCTTTCTTTTTTTTTTTTACAAAATTTTCCCCTTAGATTTGAGAGGGTTTTATTGTCTTAAGTTTTTATTTAAAATTATTATATGGATTTTATAAAATTTACACTAAAAGAATTGTGCATTAAACATATTATTAAACATTTCATGGCTATAATTATGCACATTGTTTTCCAAACAGCTGTTTTATCTTTAGCTCTTGGTAAACACCAGCCATGAAAATGATACATAATGCATTAGGAATGACAAGGAAGACAAGTGCAGCCCTTGCCCTGCAGGGCCTGTGTGGCACTGCCTGTGAGCCTCTGCCTTCTCCTGCCCAACAGAAGCATTTCACAGAAGCTCAGCACTAGACAAGGCCAATCTGAGGCCAAGCTCAAGTGAGATAGTGTAAGACCAATTCATGATTTTGTCTAAACACATATAGAAATAAGATCGTTGTGCTATCCACATAAAAATTAGTTGTGTGCAGTGGCACATGCCTGTAATCCCAGCACTTGGAAATCTGGGGCAAGAGAATTGCCATGAGTTCAAGGCCAGCCTGGGGTACATACTAGGTTCAGGACTAGCCTGCATTATAGAGTGAGACCTTCTCTAACAACAACAACAACAACAACAACAACAACAACAACAACCAAAGAAAGAAACCCTATCCCAAACCAAATCAAATCAAAATAACTTAAAAAAATTTCTAGTCCTTTAAGTAATTGAGCTCTTTAGTTTTTTCATTTCTCATGAGGCTAGTTTAAAGAGTTCATCTTTTCCCAGGGAGTCAAATATTTCCTATATTTTCCCAGAATTAGATACATTGTTTGAACAATCTCCATGATAACTTTCATTTTCTCTTTAAGGCTGAAAACTGTTCTCCAATATTATTTATTTCCTGTATCTCTCACCCACTTATTGAGACAATCAGGTTAGCTAAATTTTTTCTATTGTTGTTGTTTTGACAGAACCAGATTTTTTTATTTTTCTTTTTTGAGACAGGGTCTTGCTCTGTGGTCCAGGCTGGTCCTGAATTCACTTCAGAGCCCAGGCTGGCCTTGGAATCACGGCAATCCTCCTGTCTCAGCCTCCCGAGTGCTGGTATTACAGTTGTGCGCCACCACGCCCAGCTTATGTGGTGCTGGGGAATCGAACTCGGGTACTTAGCACTTGGCTTAGTGCTTGCTCAAGCGCTTTAACTGCTGAGCCATTCCTCCAGCCCCAGAACCAGATTTTATGCTTGTTTATTAATTCTATAATATCTTC
>PVKB01001388.1:376066-427053 GCA_004027205.1 Ctenodactylus gundi
AGCAGCTGCCAGCTGCTTACTGAGTGTCTCCCTTCAGGTACATTTGGAGGTTCCCTAATTCAGAATGGTGTCTCCATTTCTGTTCCACATTCTTTGAGTCACCTTTGGGTGATTTCCAAGAAGTAAAGGAGGAAATACACTTTGCACCATGCTAAAACTGGAACATATGACTTCTGCTTTTGACTTTTAAAATACCTGACCAGAGCTTTAGCAATTTTGTTGGGTTGTTTACTGTCTGCTGAGTGCTGGGGCTAGGGCTGGGAGAATTTTAAGGTAGATTGAAACAAAGGTGCTTTCCCTTTTTATTACAGGACAGAGGAAAAGACTAACTGATGTTATGACAGAGACGCAGTGGATGCTGGGGAGGGTGAAGGGGAGAGGGGTGAGCCTGGCTGACGTTCAGAGAAACCAGCTTAGCAGAAGGAACATTTGCATTTGACTTCCAAGACTCAGCACAACTGTAACAGGCATGGCAAAATCCAAGCTTAAACATTAGATTTTTTTCTTCTTTTAGAGATAAATGACTTCTCCAGACTTCCTTTTGCGAACTTGTGACCTACACCCCCTGCTCTCCTTAGCCCAGTCCCTTAACACACAGATGCCAGCTCCAGGAGGCTAAGGACTCTTTCCTCTTCACACGACAAAGCTAAAGATGTTTCAGAGTGATAAAGCCAGCTTAGAGGTGTGCACTGATCTCTGTGTTGTTCTTCTCCTCTGTCCCTTACTATAGAAGACCCTGACGTACTTGTGTCCCATGACATAATGATTTGAGGCAAATGGGCTCCTTTGTGTCCTCAGAGTTAGCTTTGAATAAATCCTCCTTCTTTCTACCAAAGTAAACGGCCTCCTTTGGTTTGGTCAGTAGCCAGTAGACAAAACTAAGCATATGGTCCTAAGGGTGGTAACCAGCCTTCACCGGAAGAGGTGGGGCTAGAAGAGAATGGATTGTCTTCCTGGGTCTCAGTTACTGTCACCTAACACGTAAAAGACCTGCCAGGGGTTCTGGCTCTGGGGAAGGAGTAAGCACATTCCTCCCCTGACTCTCCCACCTACAGCTTCTGGGCAGAGTGCGTGGCACAGCAGTGTGAGGGCTCCTGTAGGCAAATTGTGCGGGGTGAATGGAGCATGGAGAACAGAATTTACAGCACCACTGTACAAGCAGTGCTTACTATTTTTTTCCTCCTAATGGCCTCTGGCCTGAGCATAACCTAACCCAAAATGTAGAAATGGGAACCAGAGTACAGGCAGAGAAGCTTCCAGAATCTTCCTCATTCTGGTTTGAGGAGCAGGCAAGTTGGTAATCAGATAGAACACTGAAATCCCTTTCCAATTTCTCCTTATCACCATTCTCTCAGTCTCCAGCTCCCAAATAATCTTCTGTCAGCAACAGAGGCTGCAACAGGCATCCTTAGGAGCTGAAACTCTCCTGAGAAGGGACCACCTTCCCGCACTAGTGGGGCTGTGGTCCCTAGAGAAGCAGGCAATGTGCCCTTCCTCATTCCTTTTTCCCCTCCCTGTCCCTTGCTACTAGCCCAGGCTGGAAGCATCATCCCGGGAATATGCAGCCAACTAGGGGAA
Organism: Ctenodactylus gundi; assembly: GCA_004027205.1. Lineage (NCBI taxonomy): Eukaryota > Metazoa > Chordata > Mammalia > Rodentia > Ctenodactylidae > Ctenodactylus > Ctenodactylus gundi. The sequence goes on from PVKB01001388.1 coordinate 377,645, forward strand.
TTAGAATCCAAGCTTTCTGGACAGTGCACTGAGAAAGTGGAGTCTCAGAAAACCAGAAAGCACGAGACATCATGGGCAGGGAGCTCAGGAAGGGGCCCAGGACGATATCTGAGCTCATCTCGGGCCATGTGTGCATGTTTTAGATCCTCACCAGCATCTCACAGACTCTAAAATGGACTAACAGAGCCCTGCTCAGGTCCTTGTCACTTGGTGGCACAGATGTGAGACAGATCCAAAAAATAACAAAGGCTTTGGAAACAGAACTGATGTTAGAATCATGGACGGCATAGAGCAGCTTGCAGCTTACCGCTTGAACCTAACCAGTCTGATGGCTTACAAACCCCAAGTATCCACACTCTGCATTGGAACTGAGCAATCCTCAGCCTCAAATGTCCAGGATAGCTCAGTGTCCAAAATGTCCAGATACAACTCAAAGCTCACTGGCTCAGGAGCAACGAGGAAAATCTCTATTCATGAGAGAAAAGACAAACTCCAGATGCCTTTGATGAGCTACCGCCATGTCGTGATGTTGGAAGCAGCTGATAAAGACTTGTGAGCATGGCAGACAGGAAGAGGGCGCTGGAGCTGAGCGCAGGTGCTCTGGAGATGTCCTCAGGACACACAGGGACCAGACGGAAGGGTGCCTTGATGATTTCTCCTTTTGAGAGCACAGGGGCCCCTGAGTCCTTCCAAAGTTCTGTGTTCCTGACCTAGAGCCTAGCACAAGAAGGTGGCATAGGAAGATTTACGGTCACCCTCCTCCTCCTCTTCCTCTACTGGCGAGTGAACCCAGGGCCTTTGCACTAAGCTATTGATATATCCTCAGGCCTTTATATTTTTCTTTTGAGATAGATTCTCACTAAGTTGCTCAAGGTTATCTTGAACTTGTGATCCTCTCTGCCCAGCCTCAGGTGTGTAGGGATTACAGGTGTCTGGCAAGTTGGGATGAAATCACAGCAATCTTCCTTCCTCAGCCTCCCGCCTGCTGGGATTACAGGCATGCACCATCTCATCTGATTTATTTTGTCCTGGGGAATTGAACTCAGGGCATTGTGCTTGCTAGGCAAATGTATTAACCACTGTACTATTCCTCTAGCCCCTAGGGACTTTTTTTTTTTTTTTTAAATGTGACAAGTCAGTCTCAGTAAGACAGAGCATTGGAGGGAGAATCGGATCTACTCAGTTTTTCTGAAATGTGGAATTTTAGAGACTGTTAGTTACATGAGTTATGTCTTTATTCAAAGAAAGGGGAGGTCCTAGGTTATTCTTTGGTTGTTGATGATCTGTGTGATAGTAACTGGAGATCTTAGGATGTTAAGGCTAGAGCGTGAGTCCCGAGGTGTCCTGTGTTCAGATAATACTAGACTCCTGGGAGTGGAGTCTGTGGATATGCTGCTCTCCAGACAGCGCAGTCCTGTTTGCGGAAGTCTGGAAAGAGCAGTTTGCACCGCTAGGTGGCAGCACGGAGATCTTCTTTGTGTCTTCAAAGTAGCAGCGTTTGCGGGGCCGGGCCACTCCCTTTGTCTCTGTCTACACATCCAGGGCGCCAGCTGTGTATGTGTTTATGTGTGTGGGTGGGGTGAGGGGAGGGAAGTGGGGTGTGGTCGGAAGGAATTGAGCAGGAAAAACCTTCAGGATCAATTCTGTCTCCTTCACAACGTCTTTCTGTACCTGTGAACATCTTGGTAAGGTCTTTGTTTTATTAAGAATGAATAAATAATAAAATCAATGATAAAAAAAAATCAAGCTGAAACGCAGCACTGTCAGGGAAACGCTAATCACGGCTGAGACGTAAAATGGTTCTGTACGAAGTATTCTGCCTGGGGACGTCCAAAGCGAGGAAATAAATTACCTTTTGGTTGGAGAACACACGCTCTTTGCCAAAGGAAAAGGCCGCGGTAACCTTAAAGTGGCCCGGCAGGAGGTTTCTCGTGGAGCTGCTCTGCCACCTGGTGGACTAAGTAGCAGCTGCAGTTTGTAAAAATTGAAGGGTTCCCAGATTTTTGTGAATTATGAAACAATGAGAACAAGCAGTCAAATAAGCAAATACAAAATTAATAAAAATCTGGAATATCTTACTTTTTATTTTGGTATTTTAGAGGTTGAACCCAACGTCACGATCCTAAGTCTGTGCCACCGGCTGCGCTGCAACCCCAGCCCCAATACCTTGCTGTGTCTGCCTCTCGCTCTTACCTATTTATTGCAGTACTGGGGATTGAATTCAGGACCTTCATGCCAAGCTATGTCGCCATTTTTAAATTTTATTTTTGCCCCAAATTCTCTCTTTTAATATGCATATTGGGACATATATATATATGTATGTATGTATATATATATGTATGTATATATATATATGTATATATATGTGTGTGTGTGTGTATATATATATATATATATATATATATATATATATATAAAATATCAGCTGAATACTTTTTACTTTCCCCTTTCCACCTTCTCGTCTCTTCTTTTCTCCGTATCCTCCTCCTCTATCCACAAAACCTGCCTTTGTTTCCGACCACAACTCTTTCGGTTTGCTCTCTTACTGTTAATATTTATACTTGGAGTTTTTCATATTAGGGAAACCACGTGATAGATTCAGTTCACTGGGCATGCCGGTCTTGAGGTGTGTTTGTGGGGCTCCTGCGCTGCAACCCCGGCGCTGGACGTTTCAGCGGCTCCCACGCCCGTGCGTGACATGGGCTTACAGAGAGCTAACCCTCATCTTCTGGCCACAGCAACCTGACAGGACGGCTCCGAGGACTTCCAGCCGCTGGTGGTGACAGCCCTGACCCCTAGTGGGACCCGTCTCCCTTAACCCATAGCCCACCCACCTGCTTTCTCAACCTATCAGACAACAGTGCTTTGTCCTTTCCTGCCCAATCCCTGACCCACACACCAGCAGAACAGCCCAATCCCTGACCCTCATGCTGGCTAATCCATCCATACTACACGCTGCATAAAATTTGTGTTCACTCGGCACCGCCCTGTTCTTTTTTAGACCGTCTTTGTTGTGATGTGGATGTGAAGTATCACCCAAAAGCCTTGTGTGTTTGGATGTAGTGAAATACCATGAAACCACGTGATGTTAAGAGGTGGGGCCTGGTGGGAAGGGGTGGGACGCTGGGGCTTCACCCTAGGGGGCTGAGCCCTGGGAGGACCTGGCAGGGGAGCTCTGCCCTCCTCCTTCCCTTGGCTTTTCTCTGCCATGCTATGAACCACTTTCCTCCAGGTATGCCTCCACCACATGCTTCTGCCATTGCCAGCTGCTCATGTATGGACTGTGACCTTCTGAGGCTGTGAGCTGAAATGAAACTTTCCTCCCTGAAATTTTGGATGTCAGGTATTCTGTCCCAGTAATGAGAAAGTAGCTAAGACAGAAATCTATCCGCCATACATTAAAGTTCTGTTCACCCCATCATCAGCCCTTTTCCTTCCTTCCTTTCTAACTTACTTTTTTCATTCATTCATTCTTTCTTTCTTTCTTTTGAGGCGGTCTCACTCTGTAATCCAGGCTGATTCTGAGTTTATTATGTAGTCTAGGCTGACCTCAAATTCACAGCAGTCCTGCATCAGCCTCCTGAGTGCTGGCATTATTGATGTGGCTTGTGTGGTACTGGGGAATCAAACACAGGACCTTACAATTGTTAGGCAAGTGCTGTAACCACTAAGCTATTCCTCCAGCCCCTTCCTTTTCTTTCACCTTCTTTATCCCTTCTGTATCCCCTCAGTTCCTTACCTGTTTACTCCCTTTTTGTCCTCCCTGTCCTACTTTTAGCCCTTGTGTCTTACGCCTGTCCTTATGCGTGGATCTGCTAGCCAGACATAGGGTCATTTGGGGGCCTTGTGAATGGCCTTGCTACCCAGACATAAGGTCTAGGGGACTGAAAACTTTCATTCCAAAATCTCCTGCTGCTGGTCATGTTTTTGTTCTGCTGGGTTCCTTCTTTGACCTAGCAGTATCCATTTTCTTACAAATGACTCAAATTTATTTTTAATGGGACAGTAATACTCCACTGTGTTTGTATATTTCAGTATTGTAGAATCTGTTTTTTCATTAAAATGGGAATTACTAATCATATTTCCCCAATATAATAAATGTGACATTAAATATATTATTGCATGATTGTTTTGATGGAAATTGTTCCAAAATTAACATATGATCAACTTTTCCAAGCAGGTTGGGTAGCAGACACCCCCAACCCCTAGTCTAGGCCTCCTCCTGAACTCCATAAAAAGGACTGGGTTTCTCTTTAAGGTGTCCTGGGTTACGCCAACCCTTGACCTCTAGTGTAATCTTGGGCCTAGGCCACAAGCCAAAACAAAACCAAAAATCTCCAAAACTAAGAAGCCACAAAGCAGCAAAGCAATTACAGATGAGCAGGCATAAAACATGCCTTTGAGATGCGAAATCTTACCTTGTTTCAGCTAAGAATCTATCTTTGAAAGTGCGAGTTTAGGATTAAAGATTGCTTCAGGCTATGAGAAAAGGAAACCAGATCAATGAAATATGGTAGCTCTGACTGATAAGTATACAGATGAAAAACTATGAAATCTTCATTTTTACATAAAAAGTTACATAATGAAGAGCTTCCTTTTCTTCTTAAGTAGTCCATGTTAGGGATTTTGTTGTAGTAACAAAAAGCTGATTATTCCAATGCCCAAGTGAAAGCTGGAGAAAGGCTAGGTAATGGGTGTGGGAGATGTCTCAAGGAACTTTGGACCATGCCCGGTAGTGGAAGCAAGAAGGGAAAGAGGGAGGAAGTGAAGAGCTCCGGATCTGGGTCACAATGCCTCAATCTTGTGGCTGTCACAGATGCCAGGATTATATGGGAAATCTTAAGAGAATCAAATGAGATCACTTTTGACAAAGTGCTTTTTATATTGCCATATACACTATGTGTGCTGGCTCATGTTTTTGAGAACAGAGAGTTTGGTGAGTGAGAAGAGAAAGTTCCAACAGGGCCCAGGAAATCTTTAACTCATGAGGTTTGGGCGGAGATTGGTGGGTTGTGGCTCCCCACTGGTGGCAAGAATAGTGTTTGAAATGTTGCAACTGCTGCATAGCCCCATTAGAAATTGATCACTTTGTTGTTGCTTTAAATTTGTTAATGGAAGAGTTTGCTTTTATTTGTGTTCTGAAATATTAATTTTTGGATTAAGTAGAGTTAAATATTTTGAAGCTGTCAGCCAAAATAAATCCTTTCTTCCTAAAGTTGTGGCTGTTGGGTATTGGGTCACAGTGATGAGAAAGTAGCTAAGTCCTTCCTCTGTTGACTTTTAACTATGTATTTTTGTGTGGTTACTTCAGGAACTAGAGTATGTATTTCAGTCACACAGTCTGCATTAAGTTTCTGAAAATCTAGAGAGTTTGTATTATTATTATTACTTAAATTATTCTCCTTTGAACTATTACCTAATACCTAAATATTACAAACCTTATACCTAAATATTATAAATACAAGAAAAGAGGTTGACAATTTTTTTCCTTTCGTGATTTGTCTTTTAAGAGAGTTGTGATGGATAATTTTATAAGGCAACTTGGTCAGGCCAGAGGGTGCTTGGGAACTTGGCTGAACATTATTTCTGGGTGTATCTGGAAAGCTGCTTCCAATGAGATTACTATTTGAGTAAGCAGAGTGAATAAGGTGGATGGTGCCCCTCAATATAGCTGAGAATCTATAAATCCACTGAAGGCCTGAATGGAACAAAGCAGCCAAGGAAGAAGGAATCCACTCTTTCTTCTCTCCTCTTTTCTTTTTTCTAAACCAGAAACTCAGTCCAGGAAGCACTGAGCTTTTTCTCCAGCCTTCTTAATTTTATTTTGAGACAGAGTCTTGTGAAATTTGTCAAGCTGGCCTTGGACTTGTAGTTCTTCTGCCTCAGCCTCCTTAGTAACTGGGATTATAGATTATATACTACTGTTCTTGACCTGAATCTAATCTTTCAACCCGATGTTGGGCTGGTGCATCAGGCTCCATGCTACCTGCTGGGCTTGTGTATTTGGCTTCATGCCACATGCAGGACTGGTACTTCAGACTCTGTGCTACCTGCTGGGTGGGTGCATAGGCTCTGTGCTACCTGAAGAAATATGATAATTTCAAGTCTTTTTTCCCTAAAGTGTAATTTTCATTTTGTTACTTCTTTCTCAGAATACGATTTTTCTTCAGTCTGTAAAGATTCAGCTCTTTACGTGGACTTTGGTAGAGGTTGTGGGGCAGCACCAGCAGGTCTAAATATCGGGGCAGAGGTGTTCTGTCCTCCTAGGCTTCCCCAGACTGATTCCTGACCACATGACTGTATATGGCATAACTTGCTCAGTGTGCAGCTTCACACAGAGCTGGGGAAGTGCAGAAGCACTGACGACATTGCTGTGGAAATGTCCCTGATGGTAGAGCTTCTGCTGTGTTTCCAGTGGCAGACTTCTTCATGGCCTGTCCGTGGTCATACACTGGGTATAGTTCATGCAATGAATAGGCTGCATGTGGTCCTTTTTTGGCGTGACTGTTATTCATTTTCTCACCTTGGATGTGAGGGCTTAAAATAAGCTCAAGGTGTGAGAAAAGTGAGTGTGAGAGTGAAATGAGTGAGGGAAGAGTGACAGCGACAGACTCACCTGCCCAAAGAGAACTCGCTAGAGAAAGTGCAGTTAGTGAGTCCTGGGAGGCATATGCAGTTTCTCTGAGATTCCAGCTATCCTGGGTGGGGTACTCAGTGATGCTGCTGCCTTTTGAGTCACCCACAGGCCTCCAGTGACCCCCTAGCCCATGCTCCTATAAATAGCCCCTCACCTGTGCTTCTGTGGGTAACTCCTCACCCATACTCCCGATAAACTCATGGATTCACTAAGTTGGATGTATGTGTAAGGGTTACCTTGCCCCATCTGCTGTGTCCTATCTGGGTGAATAGTTGTAGGTGCTCACATCTCTCCATGAGAAGTATTCATGTACCACTCTGTTGTGCAGCCCAGTAGAAACATTTTGAGAGAGGCACCTGGTACAGAGCTGGAACCACAGAGGCTCCTTGGAGGATGTGTTCATTCTGCTCCATTTGCTATCTTCTCTCATAGTCCTGAAGATTCTAGGAAAGTAACTCTCCACTTTCCTCCTCCTCATCCCATCACATGGGCTCTGGCCTTCCTGGAATGGCCCAGCTCACTCCTCTCCCTGGCTTTTTATCTTGCTGACGTCTTCACTGTAGAGAAACAACAAACTCCAACAGGTGCACACAATATAATTACCAGTGGCAAAAGTGTTACAAAAAAATTAGGAGGAGCTGGAAGGAAGGTATGTGTGGTTTGTCTTGGAGTTTCTGAGTGCATAATATTCTTCTAATGGATCCTAAGTATCAATTTTGATGAGGATTCTTCTTGAAGGAATGCAAAGAAAAAGATGTGGGTGAGGCAGACATATGAGGAAAGCAGGTTCATGTTTACATTTCCTCCCTCCCCTTGAGACTAGAACATTCAAGAATCCAAACCAAATGCTTGCAATCCACCCCTCTGACAAGGCTCCGTCTCCTAACAGCACGTTTCCATAGATAATCCGTAACATCCAAATGCATGAGGCTTTTGAGGTATATTCCAGATCCTAATCTCAGTAACCCCTGAGGCAGCATAGTAAGTGTATACTTACTGCTGACCTTGCCAGCTGAAAGTGAATTGCTCCTGATGGTCCTTATGGATGGGTGTGGAAAAGAAGCCAAATCAATAGCTGTATGCCAGGTACCAGGAGATGTGCTAATCTGTTCCAGTAAGGAAATTACATCTGGTACAGCAGATATGGTTAGAGTCACTATTTGATTGATCTTACAAAAATCCACAGTCATCCTCTGAGATTCATCTGTCTTCTGTGCTGGCCACACAGGAGAGTTGAATGGGGATGTGGTGGGAATCACCATGCCTGCATCCTTCATGTCCTTAATAGTGGCACTAATCGCTGTAATTTCTTCAGGGTTGCAACATTGTTTCTGATTTACTATTTTCTTAGGTAGAGGCAATTCCAATGGCTTTTATTTAGCCTTTCCACCAGTATAGTCCTCACAACCACAGATTAGAGAACCAATATAGAGATTCTGCCAAGAAAGAAGTACATCCCAATTATGTATTCTGGAACTGCGGAGATGACTACTGGATGAATCAGGGGACCGTACCCACTGTGAGTCTGGTCTTGACTAAAACCCCATCAATCACCTTACCTCCATAGGCACCAACTTTAACTGGAGGTCCATGGTGATAATGTCTTAGATCTCCTGGAATTAGCTTTAATTCAGAACCAGTGTCTAGTTGTCCCTGAAATGCCTGATCATTTCCCTTTCCCCAATGTACAGTTACTCTGGTAGAGGGCCGTAGGTCCCTTTGGGGAAGGATGGGAGAAATATTGGTGTTATAACTCTTTGATAGTGCGTCAGGGTCCTTCCTCAAGGGGACCTGGCTTACCCTTCCTTCAAGGTGTACTGGATCTGTAAACTGGTTCAAGTCTGAAAATTGAGGGAACATGCTTCTCTGTTGCTACAATTTGAGATAGATGTTTGTTCAGTTGCCCTAGAATTTTTTTTCCCTATATAAATCCAATAAAAATTTGGTAGGCTTCTGATCTATTTCACTTCTGGGTACACCATGACTGGTTGGTCAATGCCATAGGTCCATGATTGTCAAGCCATTCTGACTGCTGCTTTGTTTCTGCTGTCTGTTATAGTAAGTATGCCCACCTTGCCTTTGGTGGTCAAGTGCTGCCGTTTGGCGCCTATGTCTCCAAGGTCCAGTTGTATCCATAGCACTTAACTGTCCTCACTGGGTGACTGCCATTCTCACTGTTAGGTCTGGTATACAGAGAAGAGGGATGGTAGGGTACTTCACAGATGCTGGTGCCTCACTAATCAGTTTCTTAAGGACATAGTAAGGGGTACCTGTTCCTCCCAGCGTGGAGGAATTGGTCTCATCTGGCAGATCTACTCCAGCATTCCCATTTCTCTAAGCCTTCGAATACCCTCATTAACAGTAACTGATATCTGGCTGGCAATGAGTATCTGGCATCTCCAGCTCACTCGCGCTGGGCCATCTTTTGATCCATATTTTTGTCAACCAACCAAATAAACTATTAATGCCTTTTTAACTTCTCAAGCTGCAACATTAAATCCACAATCCCTACTCAGTGGGCCTATATCAAGAAATTCAGCCTGATCCAAGTGTGTATTTCATCCACCACTATCCCACACTCTTCAAATCCATTCCCATACTTGTTCCCCAGACCTCTGCTTCAGAATTAGAAAACTCAAGAAGTCCTTTGGGAGTGTATTGTGCCTCCTCTTGAGCCATACTGTGTACCTCACCCTTCAGGGTTTTCTGAGACCTGAGCCTAGTTATCGGACTAGAGGAGAAGATGGGTGGTCAGGGCAGGACCTGGTGAGTACCAGTAGTGTCTTGCCTGATAACTGTCTCAGGGAGGGTCCTTACTGTTGCCTAGGCAACACAGGGTTGGTCTTCTCAGGTTCAAGTGGAGAAGCTGACACCACAGGGAGCAGTGGTGGGGAAGCCTTTGTTGCCGAGGGTGGGGAAATCTTTTCTTTTGATGAAATAATCCCTTTAGGATTTATGAGTTTCTCACCCTCTTCATTGCTCCTCTGACACATCCCCATCCCAATTAACAGGATCCCATTCTTTCTCAATTAGTGCCTTTGCTTTACCTGCAGACACCCTTCAAGGCTGAACATTGATCTGGAGCTGTGGTTCAGCTAATTTTACTATTAGGGCTTGAGCTTGGTTTTCAGCAATTTCAGCCTTCTGGCTAAAGGAGATAAGATTCTCCTTCAGGACACTTAGAAACTTTTGAGTTGTGTGTGTCTGGAGCTGGGAATTTGAATCCTTGAGCTCATTGGTCTCTTTTATTATACTCTTGACACACTGGGAAGAACTTCAGTTGTTGATGTGTGTCTGGAGCTCATTTCTTTCCTTCACTAGTTTGTCCAAAAATGCTAAGAGTAACCAACGGGAATCATTTTATTTTTGACTTTTCTAAATATACTCAAATATATACAGAATCACCAAATGTATCACATCTCACAAGGGGAGAATTGGGGTAATCAAAGAGATCCATTTCCTGTGTCAATTTAAATAGTCCACATTATGGGCTATCGGTTCTTCTTACATTATTAGGAGGAGTGACCACAGCAACTTTAGGTCTCATTAAAGTAGATGGCTAACCCCCCAAACCACTAAAAGCCTTGATAGTTATAATCATACTCTGGTTTTATTATTTTTATGGTACGTTTTTAAAGTTTGGACATCAGAACATGTGAATCTAGGTATCAAGAGGCCTGACACACAATTTGGGAGAAACTTTAAGAAAAATAAAAAATAAATTATGGGGCTGAGGATGTAGGTCAATGTGCAGGGCTTGCACAGGATGTGTGAATTCCTGAGTTAAACCCTTGTACTTCCAAAAAAATAAAGAGCATGAATATTTGATCAAAAATTTGGAAGATGCCCTTTCCAATAAGGGAATCTGAACTCTAAGTTTCTTTAGCTTCATTGTTAAAAAAAATCTGCTGCTAATTGTCAGTGTTATTCTTATTTTAGAACAATTTCGGAAGCATATTATTTTTCTATGGACTACAACAAGATAATATTTCAAATGGAAGAAGAAAATGACTTAATATCAGTGTTGCACAAAAATAATTTTTCTATGCCCTATTAGAGCTCTTGCTTTTGTAGAGGTGGTTTGTGAAAACAGAGCTCATTCATGCAATACTGAATGCCAGCCATGTTAAAACAGTACACCAGATACTATGGCTTTTGTGGTAAAAGAACACCTATTTCACAAAGTGGAGAGAATGACAGAGAAACTCATATGCACTTACAGTACCACAGGATGAGTATTGTTCTGGAGGAATGTGGAAGGCCCTGTGGGCATAGGTAAGAGGAGCCCCCACTCTGACAGGAGGAGGTGATGTGAGGGGAGGAAGCACGTTCAGACTAGGCTTCCCAGAGGGGTCAGCATCTGCATTAAATTATGGTGCAAAAATATGTTCTTATTTTGTTTTTCCACTTAGCTAAAAGACACTGTGGCCCTCAATGACTTTAGTGACACTAGAAGTTCTTCCAGAGGCTCAATTGGTAGGAGACCTAGGAAATGTCTAGGAGAGGCATGGCCTTGTTCAGTGCAGGTGGTCAGACTGTAGCCGTACTTAATATCGTGGGGAAGGAGAGTGCCAAGCTCTGAGGCAGAGCTGGAGCTGTGGAGCAGGTATGGGAGGGCATGGGCCCCTGCTTCCAGCTCTGGACGCCAGACATTTCCGCAGAGCATCTGGTTCTCCTTCCACAGTTTTAGGGGGCGATGTTTTCTGTTTTAGGCAGAAGGTTTAATAGGGATTAGAATGAGAAATAATTTCACCTGGCAAAAATCTTCAGGTGAGAGAAGGCTCTGTGTTTCCAAGGGTCCCTCCAGAACTCTGAGGACCTCCTAAAACCTCCTTCTGGATTCCCTCATAGGACTTGGTTGGGAGCTATGAGTTGAGGCAGAGGATTTCAAGTAAGGAAAACTGGAATCACCTTTGTGCTGTTTAAGTGAGACTCATTTTCTCATTTGCAACATTAGACACTATCACAAAGTGCTTATAAAGATAGGTTGAGAGTGTATTGGTAAAAGCCATTCTTTCTTTTTTTTTTTTTTTTTTTTTTGAGACAGGATTTCACAGCGTGGTCCATGCTGGTTCTGAACTCACTATGGAGCCCAGGCTGGCCTCAAATTTACAGTCTCAGCCTCTTGAGTGCTGAGATTATAGGCATGGGCTGCCACACTCAGTTTATGTTTTACGGGGCAACTGAACTCGGGGCTCGGCACCTGTTAGACAAGCACTTTAACCACTGAGCTATGTTCCTAGCCCAGTTGAAGCATTTTGTACAATATTACACAGGCAGCCCTTATTCTTTAGGCTTAGAGATTCTTAGTCTTATGTATCATTATAGAAGTCAGGTCTGGTGACTTAGCAATGTTCTGGATATTATGCCAACAGGAGCACCCTGGACTGCACACCAGTTGCCCAAAATAGAGGGGCCTCACGTTCTATTTTCATGTACGCACGGATGCCTTAGACTTGCCCAACCTGTAGCCTGTGGCCTGCATCCAGCTGAGGATAGCTTTGAATGCAGACCAACATAAATTTATAAACTCTCATAAAACATTATATGATGTTTTGGGTGATTTTTCTGTGACTTAATTGCATTAATCATATTAGATGTTTTATATGTGGCCCAAGGCGGTTCCTCTTCACTCACTGCTGCCTGGGCAGGCCAGAGATTGGATGCACATAGGCAGAGGTGTAGACGGAAGCAGGCCTCCTTGTGCTGTGGGCCCACCACGTGTTTCAAGTGTTAACAGGCACACCTACTGACAGGTCAACAGGATGGCTTCCTTTCGGTGGCATTCAGAAAGGCAGAAGCCACGGATTATGTGGAAGGCTGTTTTTGGAAAAGTCTCCAAGATCAGATAACGATATGGGTGAGGGTAAGTTAGCGCTGAAGAGGTATCAACAGGGCCAAATAAACGTCTGGTGGCCATCTAGAAACTTCCCATTTCCAGTTCTCCTTTAATTGGTTTTGGGAACCAAAGCACTTGGTTCTGCTGCACCATTACCTGTGATTGCAGTAATGATGGCAGCTTTAACTGCCTCTCAGAAACTTTACCAAATCCTTAGAGATACACCGTGATTACCATGGTACTGTGCGAGAGAGACAGACAGGCACTGTTGTGCCCAGTGAATAAACGATGGCTAAATAGTTTGAGGAGAGAAGGGACAAAGGACAGGCGCTGCACTGAGTCCTTAGGAGACACTGTGTTACTTAATCCCCTCAATAACTCCATGAAAGGGAAATTTAATCACATCCTGACAGCTCAGAAACAAAAATTGCAGAGACTACAGAAGTGAAAAAAAGCCACACAGGTGTCCCAAGCAAGCATAGGTGATTGGAATGCAGATCAGTCTTCCCACTCAAAGTGCTGTCTTATTTCCACGTTCCTCAAAAAAAAAAGGGAACTGTCTTACCCTGTCTTACCTCCAATTGTTTCCAAATGGAAACATATGTTTGGGTTGGTTGTCGAGTCTGAAATAAATAGCTCCTTTTAGACTGTTGAGACAGTTAAATGTTTTCAATATGCTCCCAAGGTTGGTGACTGGGTCTGAATAGAAGCCAGATGTTCTGGATTCCAGAGCTATTTCCTCCTGGTAGGCCCGTCCCAGCCCCCATCCCTCTATTAACAGAGGAAAAGAAGGTGAGACCAGGCAGACTGCTTTTGCCTGTCACATCTGTCTTTGGCCAAAGAGGGAGGGAGCGATGGGGGCCGTACCTGGACTGGGCAGGCTGCGGGTTTAGGGGGAGTGCTGGGGACTGGTAGAAAAATCACCAAGAAGAATGCGCCATGGTTCATTCCAGGCCTGTGGAGCCCCTGTGCCGCCTGACCTCTCTGTACTCCGTCACAGTTGACAGCCCAGACTGGCTTCCCGCTAAGAGGAAGTGCCCTGCAGGTAGGCGGCTGATTGCTAAAACAGAACCGTTATAGCTCTTGTCAGTCCCGCTTCCTCCATGCACTTTGGCGGGTTTTTTTTTTTTCAATTTCTTGTTTTATTACTGTTTGTCAGGATGGGGAGCCTTTGAAGTGCTTTACAGATCTGACTTTTATCAGCATGTAGGAGTTGGGGTGGGAAGCGGGGTGTATGCAACCCATCAAAATAGTCTATTCTGCACCCAGTGAACGCACCCCTCCTCTGTCTCTGTCTGAAAAGGGTTTTGACATGGTGTTTCTATACGTGGCCTGCCTTCCAGACGAGAGAGTGACATCTATTGTCGTAATATAGGGAGGAAATTATGATTACTTAATGATAGCATGTCGCAGCTTGTCGCTTCTTTATTTTCTTTTTAAATACTTGCTGTCAAAGCAACACACAATTGGCCTTCAATCCTGGGGCGGAAGCTGGGCCCTCGTGTGGTACCAGGTGTTGCAGGAATGACTTATTGGTAAAGCTCGGGAGAGAAAATGAACACAGCTACTTGTGCGTGACCAGCTCGGTTCCTGGCTCCTCCTGCTCTGACAGATAGCAGGCGCTCATGCCTTGTACATGGGACTTGATAATGCCAGTTTCAACGTGTCAAACACACCCGTGGTGTCCGGGATCTAATGCTTGTTTCTCATCTGCCTGATTTACAAGATCTGCTGGATATTTTCATGCAAACAGTGAACAAAAATGGTGAGTCAGATCTCACCTGCTGTAGCCACCTTGTGCATCCTGCATCCTCTGCCACAGCATGACTCCAGGGCCAACAGACATCTTCTCAATCCTGTTTCATAACCAGGTGTGGGTTTCCTGTCTTCAAACAATAAAGTGTGGGATACTCATCTTAATCAGTGACGTCTGTCTCAATCTGGCTCAGATCTACCAAAACCTACCTCTCATGTATCTCAGATCTTTGCTCCAGCCAGGACCTTTCTTTTGATTCCTTAAAAAAATTAATTTCAATCATGGAACATATCAAACACAGGAAACAATCAGAAAATACATAGATATAGAATCCATAGACATAAGTGATTGGGTCATACAATGATCCAGACAAATCCAAGAAATATATTGAGTATAAAAAGAGAGTAGAGAAAATATGGACAGTAAATATTATTTATGCAAAATGAGTCTGGTATCTTTGTATTGGACTATACTCCAGGCCCCATCCTCTTCTTAAAAGAATTGAAACAAGGTCTCACTAAGTCGCTAAATTACCCAGGCTGGGCTCAAATTTGAGATCCTCCTGCCTCAGCCTCCCTGATTGCTGGGATTCTAGATATGCATCTGTGTGCCACTCTACTTAGACAAACTCTTAAAGCATTCGGAGGCTGGCCTGTCTCTACCTGGAAGGTATCTGCTACTCTTTCTGACCCAGTTCAATTGTCATCTCTCTCTCCAGTCCCCCACTTGCTCAGCAGAGCAACTGTCCCTCCTTTGGGACTTTCAGCTGCTCATCTATACAGCATCTCACTGTATGTTATAATTCTAGGCTTATAGTTTGTGTTTTCATGTTGATCTCTCGCACTATGCTGTGAGCCCTGTAAAGACAAGAACAAAATTGCTTTTTTTCTTTTTTTTTGTATACTAGGAACATCAACTCATAGTAACAGTCTTATGAAAGCTGGATAGACTAAACTAAACTGACTAGACTATTATAATACATATTATAAGAGACCCACAAACATGACTTAACTATAGTTATAGTACAAAGCACTTTTGATTCCCAGTCTTGAAGCACCAGTTTTTTGTTTATAATGTGCCTTCTAATTCTTCAGTTCCATTTTGGTTCATTATACACTCATTCTCTTGTGCTAGAGATTGATATCCCAGGACCTTGTGTATTCTGGGCAAGCACCCTACCACTGAACTACATCTCCACACCTTCCTTAAAGAATAAGACACAGACACCACTACTACTAAATGATAGGAGAAACAATGATTCAGAGAGATTAAGCGACTTGTTCATGGTCACACAGCTCCTTTGGCTTAAGTGTAACATTTTTTTATTGTGACTCCCCTATTTTTATTAGTATATGTATGTGATATACATGGGTTACATTGAGTTTGAGTATTTTGTGCACTTATACTACATGAACATTACAACTTCTTCCCCTCCCCACTTTTGGCTCTCCCTCATTCTCCCTTTATCCTACTATCACACCCATTTGGTTCTGTAAAGTGCCTGTATTCTGGGTTTCTTATATTAGAGAATTTAACCTTCCATATTTGACTCGTTGCGCTAAGCATGATGATTTCAAGTTGAGTCCATTTACCTACAAAAGTCTCAAATCTATCTCTCTTTATAGAAGAGTAGTACTCCATTGTGTACATGTGCCACAATTTTTGTATCTATTGGTCTGTTGGTGGATATTTTTGTCATCTTTCACATTTTAGCTGTTAGGTGGATGCTATAAACGTGGATATATATGTATCTCTGTTATGTATTGCATTTAATTTTTGGAAAGATCCCCAGAAGAGGTAGCGCTGGTTCTATTGTGACTTTTTGAACTTGAGAATCAATTCCTCCTTCCCTCCCTCCTTTTCTCTTCTCCTAATTTATTCATTCATTTCACCCTCTTTCTCCTAATTTATTCATTCATTTTGTGTAACAAATACTAATTGGACACCATCTATGTGCACCATATTAGACTCTGAGGATAAAATACTAAGCAAAACTAGTCCCAGCTGTGGTACCTATGGAAGTAACAATCATTTGGAGAAACTGAAATCCTAACAATGTACAGCATGCAGGCTGGTAAATGTTTGGAAACTTCTTGCAAGAATGTGTTATGCTAGAATGGTGATAGTAAGATGAAATGTTTCCTGGTGCTTTGATGGAGTCTCCACACTTGGAGATTTTTCTGAAGCTAATTGGGAAGGGGGGGATTAATTCACTTTGTTTAGCTCTTAAGAGCACGCTTCCCTCAGTAGTGAATTGCTTAATGGTGGAGGCTTTGATGCTGGCAGGTACTTTTAGTGGAATATGACTACTATTGCCCTCTTTTGCAACCTGCACTGTTGTGTGGGCTGAAACCAATTAGACCTAAATTAATTAGCAAGAAAATGATGGGCCCATTTGCTGAGCCATTCACAACACCATGTGAAGAAAGAGGAACAGTGTTTGAAGGATGCTATGTGTTGCTCCTGAAACCCACTGACTGAAGTATTTCCAAATATAGAAGTAAATTTAAGGCAATGCTAGGTTAAGTGGTCCACTTCTTTTAACCCACAAGAATCCTTCAGTAAAAGGCAAGATGGAAACCACAGGAGTTAAGGCTGCTAAGACCTTTGATAAGCTTTGGGATACATTTGGAAGATATGTGGAATCATTACGTAACTTAGTTTCTTAAGGTCCAAAGTCCTTGAGGATATCAGTGGCTGAAAATATGCAAGACCTGACATCCTAGGGTGTGAACTGCAGGCAGGAAGGCTTTCTACTGAAAGACAAACTTAAGTCTTTCTTTTCTGGGTTTTTAAATTTTTCTGTATTGCCCAGGCTGGGTTTGAACTCATGATCCTCCTGCATCAGTCTCCCAGGACTTTGGGATTACAGGTGTGTGCCATTAGGTCTGGTTAGATTTTGGCTTCTTTATAGTTTCCCTTGCTGTCATCTCTTCCTCTGTGTCTTCCTTGGTTTTAGTTCCTGTTCTGGGGACTCTGGTCCCAGCGAACTACCTGTTGAGGACCATCTCTTCTGACCTGATGTTGAGTCCCACCCTGACTTCAACTGCTTCCTAGGGAAGGCCACATCCAGGATCTCTTCTGAGCTCCACCTATCCACTGTTCTCTCCTGGATGTGCCACCAGCACCTCACACAGTTGTCCCTTGAGTTCTGTCTCCTTTTTCTGACTAGTCAGCTGGTCACCAAAGTTGGGGACCTGGAAAGCTCTTTTGATATCCTCCTCTGCTCTTGTTCAGCAGATGGACGAGCTCTGTTTCTTTTACATCCTATATGTAATTCTTACATCTGTCTTTGATTACTTCCTTCCAGACATCATTTAGACAAGCTCCTGCTCTTCTGCCCCCTGGCTTATTCTTCTGGTCACCTCAATAATCCCCAGTTCGTGGTCACCCTTAAATATTCGTTCTTCCTAGGCGTTTGCTGCCAGGATCTTTGTTTTGAGTACTGTATGGCACCAGAGTGACTTCATCATCTTCAAAACTCCAGCTACTATTTTTGTGCTAAAGGTTCTCCAGTGTGTGTTTCAGATCAAAGACTCTCTGCTGAGATCCAGATCCACACCTCCAGTGCCTATATGGGCATCACCATGTTGATGTTCCATAAGCCTGACTTTCTTTCTTTCCTCTTTTATTTTAGTGGCACAGGAGCCCAAGATCATGGCATTTGCGTTAAGCCACATCCCAGACTCCTGTTTTAAGTTTTCATTTTTGAGACAGGGTCACACGAAATTGTTAAGTTGTCCAGGCTGTGCTCAAACTCACCATCCTCTTGCACAAGCATTCTGGAATTGCAGGCCTATTTTGAATTCATTGTCTTCATAAATAAAATCAATGTTTTTTCCCTAGTCTTGGGTAGTTTCCCAATCCATTCAGTTGCATAAAGCGGATATCTGAGCATGGTTATTGACTCAGTGACTTCCTACAGTTTCCCATTTCCTTTTCTCACATGCACAAACTCCTTCAATCTGTCTAGTTCCCTTTATTTCATTTATTACTGTCTCAACTGGAGGGTAACATCATTTTTTTTTTTTGCCTGAATTTTTGCAAAGGTGTTGTTTATGGTGATCTTGCATATTATTTTATACTCTTTATCTGGAGGAATTAGTGCTGAGGACTGAGCTTAGGTCCTCATACACATTAAGCAAATGCTGTAACATTGGGCTACACTCTCAGTCCTTGTGTCTAGTCTTCTAATCCAGATTTTACAAGGCCAAATTGATTTTCTAAAGAACTGATTGGTCAGAGTCATTCTCAAACTTTAAAGCATTCACAGATCTGCAAAAACACTGAGGACGAAGTTTAATTTCTAATTTTAGTTTGGCAGGGACCTCCGAGGATTTGACTGTTAACTACCTTGCTGGGACATGCCCAGAATCCTGTGTCAGTTTGCGGCCAGTCTGGACTGCACAGTAAGATCCTGTCTCAAAAAACAGACAGATAAACAGACAATAACAATGAAACAACAGTAAAAAGTAAAACAGTGCAGAGCCAAACAAGATTCTGGTTTTCTCATAAACCTGTTTTTCATCTCCTGTTGCTTCTCAGTTGGCACCCCTCATGCCCTGACTGTCTTGGACTGACTTTTCTGGCTTTTCTGCTTGACCTCGGCTATAGATACTGCCCATGTCTGCTTATCTTTTCAAATTTTAACTTAGATGCATTTCATGTTCTATCTGGAAACCTCCGTGGCACTTACCATTTTGTAACGTAGCTACCTGCTGTTTTCCTGTCTTTCTCATTGACCCAAAGCTCCTTACAAGGGGTAAGTGGCACCAGGCAAAGGTAGAGAAGGCCATTCCTTCCTTCTTTCATCAGTTACAGTGTTTATTCAAATATTTATTGAAAGCTCAATGTTTTCAGCGACTGTCTCAGGGTGGAGCACTTGGGAGCGATAGCGCATGCTGTCGAGGGCTTGCTCCTGGTTCTCTTTTTCCTGTCAGAACTAAGACCTTTTGTTTTTCTTGAGACAGGTCTCTCTCTGTAGTCCAAGCTGGTTCTGAACTCCACTACATAGTCCAGGGTGGCTTCAAACTCATGGCAGTCCTCCTGCCTCAGCCTCCTAGGTGCTGGGATTATAGGCACGAACCACTATGCCCCGTTAATGTAATGCTTCAGAACTGAATTCAAGGCCCCAAGCATGCTAGGCAAGTGCTCTAACTGCTGTGCTATTCCTTTAGCCTCTTTCTTCTTTTGTGGTCCTGGGTATTGAG
This sequence comes from Ctenodactylus gundi, assembly GCA_004027205.1. Lineage (NCBI taxonomy): Eukaryota > Metazoa > Chordata > Mammalia > Rodentia > Ctenodactylidae > Ctenodactylus > Ctenodactylus gundi. Next base: position 397,087 of record PVKB01001388.1, read on the forward strand.
TCCAGAGCCTTCACACTTAGTGGCATCACCAGCCCATTTTTATTTTTAATTTTGAGATAGGATCTTGCTAAATCGCCTAAGCTGAGCTCAAATTTGTAGTCCTCCTGCCTCAGCCTTCCAGAATGCTGTGATTACAAACCTGTGTGAAGGCTTTGTCTGCCTACTAGAGCTACTCTGTCTACATCTAGGATAGGCTAGAGTGCTAAGAATCTAAAGCCCTCCTCAAACTCCAGCTCTGAACATTCTTCAAAAAGTGACCAGCACAAGTGGATGGGTAGAAATTCCAGTCCCTTTGCCCCATGGGTGGTAGGCCTGAGGTGTGTGTTCCACACTGAAGAACAAAGGTTCCTGAGAGCCTTATGTGTCAGGTGCCTATAGTGGTAGCTGGTTTAAATGCTCTCTTTTGTCCCCTGTCGCTTTTCTGATTTCTTTCACTTCTGTATTCCCTTACCTAAGTTTTTTTCTGATCATCTGCTAAATGAACTCCTTGTGTTGAATCCTTGTCTCTGGGGCTGATTTTGTGACATCCACCTGAAGGTAGTAGTTCTTAAGAAGTATGAGGTCTTTAATGTCAAAACATAGTCATTAATAAACTAACGTTATGTGCACTGTGTAGGAAAAAAAATGTATGAGTTATTTCCATTCATGTCACTTACATTGCAAAGAAGGGATACAGATGGTAATATATATATATTTCCAGCGAGGATCCCTCTCCTTCTGATAACATTAGCCAACACGTCATGGTGATGGTCCCCAAATGCACATCTACTTTGGACCACCTCCCTCCCGAATTCCAAGTCCACAGATTCAGCTACTTGCTACACATATTTTCCTAGATGTTCTAGAAACACTCAGCCTGGGCACATCCAAAATCTAAATTCATTCCCTAACTGATCTTCTTCTTGACTTCCTGTGTCATGTGATGACATCGCTCACATTTGTCTGTTGGCAATTATTTTTTCTCCTTCTATTCTGTCCTGACGTGTCCATTTTCATTGCCACTCAGTGTTCAAGTCCTCACTAGACAATAAATAAATAAATAAAGGAAGAAACAAAGAAAGAGAAAAAGCTGGGGAAGCAGCACAGGATGACGGCTCTGGGCACAGTCCCCTGTAAACAAACAAACAATCTTCTAGTTTTACTCCCTTCAACTCTTCCTTTGTATGGAAGACCAATTATAGCTCCAGAATTCAAGCTGGCTCATGTCCCTGCTATGCTTCTAATTACCCACGGGGCTCCCGCGATCTTAGATAAAGTCCAAACTGCTTCGCATCCCTATCAGGATGCTCTGATCTCTGGTGCTTACTCCTTCTCGGTGCCAACTTTAGCTTTTGTCGTGCTGTCTTGTGTGCCTGTGTCATTGCACATGCTGTTTCCTCTCACACTTGGGTGCCTGGCTTGTTCCTGAGCACCTGTAAGACTTGGCTCAAGAGTTACTATTTTTAGTAAAGATTTCTTCACCACCCAAAACAGGAGGAGACGCACCCTTCCACGTGGGATTGTCTGTAAGTAATAGTATTAGATGTGTGCAGTGGCGTGGTTGGCTCTTTGCCTATTCCTCTCACTAACCTCTGAGCTTCTTAAAAGCAGGTAATATATTATTTACATCCGTATCAGTGCCCAGGAATTCAAGATGTTCATTCAGCCTTTGCCAAACGAATTAGTAGTGGCGCTTACTTCATGTACAGGTCCAGGGTATGACCCAGCTCTGAGTATTTTTCCTAAATCATACTATAAAAAATTCATTTGACATAAAGATGCAAATTATTTATAAGATCACTCACCCTGTACCATAAACTTTGTCTGCTCTCTGTGACAAGAGCATCAAGAGACACTGTTACAACCTGGCATGGTGGCAAATACTTGTAATCCTTGCACAGTGTGAGACTGAGGCAGGAGGACTGCAAATTTAAGCCCTATTTGGACACCTTAGTAATGTAGCAAGGTTTTTGTCTAATATATATATATATATATATATATATATATATATGAGCTGTAGATGTAGCTTAGTGAGAGCCCTGTGGGGTGACGAATGACCTCAACTAGCTCATTTCCTGGACTTATAATTTATAGTAGAGGCCTAGTTCAGTCTTTGCATCTGTTATTTTTTTCATTTATGTGCATAAGAGTTTCAGACCACAGAATGGAGATGGTGAGTTATTCAGTAATTTTTAGCTTTGTTGTTTCTGAAATATGCTTCATTCTCCTCCCCATCTTCACCTAAATCAATCTTCAGAGGCAATCCCTGAAAAACAAATTGATAAGGAAGAAGATCTGACAAAGTTCCATTAAACTTCCCCTTTGATTTATGATGGATCCAAGCTGGTGAGATCTTGTGCATATTGCTTGCTGTTACTCAGTGCCACGCTCTTCTCTGCAGCCAGTCCTTTGTTGCAAACACTCACAGGCTGAAAGTACAATTGTAAACATTTTGTATCTGACCCAGTCTACCAAGCAACAGCATGAAAAATTATCTATGGAACTATTTGGAGCCCATCAGGGCATGCATGACACATTTAGGAAGCTGGTAGTAGTTTCATTTTACATTCAACAGTGAGACTTTGGTAGCAGTGGGAGAGGAAGGGGGAGAGATAGGTATTTTTTTTTTTTTTGGATCTGGAATGAGCCCCCAAAGTCTCATGTATCTGGGTGTTATGGATTGTCTGTGCAACCGAGTGCTATTAGGAGATGGGGGCCTGGTCTGGAAGGGTGGATTATGGGTGTGTGGTGGAAGGCAGGCATGAGGTACATTGTAGATTACAGACGTGTGGTGGAATATAGATTACTAGGATATGGTGGCTTAAATTAAGGAGTGGTACACTGAGGCTAGACTCGAAAGGGAGGACCACTGGGATAGGCTCTGGAAGAGTATATACTGCTTTCTCCCCCACTCCTGGGATTTGGCTTCCAGTTTGCAGTGCTGTGAGGAGCTGACCCTACCTCTGCTTCTGCCATATGATTCCACTGTTGCTGGCTACCCATGAATAGACTGTGACCTTCTGAAACTGTGAGATAAAACAAAACTTTCCTCCCCTAATTTGTGAATGTTGGGTGTTCAGTCACAGCATTAACAAAGTAGCTATGATAATGTGTGAAGCTGGATATATCTTCTAGTTCTTGTGCCCCAACTCTAGAAGCCTGGACATTCTCCAAGGGCAATGGGATGCCATTGGTAGGGGGACCTCATTAAATGTATGCTTTATAAAGGTAACTCTAGCTGCAGAGTGGATGGAGGGCCGCTAAGATTGGAGTGAGAGAGAATAGTTTGGATATTCCATTCGTCTAAGTCAATCAGAAGGGTGGCCTGAAGCAGGTGGTGGGACCGTAAAGTCAAAAGGCTCTAGCAGTGCATGCGAGTCCAGGAAGCAGGAAGGCAGTGCAGAGACAGCCAAACAGACCTCAGGATGAATCTCCCTTTACTACTTGTGAGAGTGGGAGATTTAGACAGTTTTGGTAACTTTCCTAAATATTTTTTCTCATCTATAAAATAAAGATGACAATAGTATTCATCACACAGAATTCTGGAGAAAATTATGAGATGATGTATACGGTGGTAGCCAGGGTATATATTCCCAGAGTATGTCCACGTGATAACCCCTAGAACCTATGAATATACGTTATTTTTCATGGCAAAGGAATTTTGTAGATGTGATTCCAGGTTCTATGATGGAGAATATCCCTGATTATCTAGGAGGCCCAATCCAGCTACACAAATCTTTTGAAGTAGACAACCTGTCCTGGCTGCTGTTGGAAAGAGATACAGTGGGGGAACATAGGTCAGAGGATGTTGTGCTGGTGGTGAAAGTGGAGGAAGGAGGTCATGAGCCCAAGACCAGGGGTGGCCTTTGGGCCCTTAGGAACAAGCCTTTAGGAATGGACTAAAGAAATGGATTATTTTCTGGAACTTCCACAATAGAATATAGTGCTCTCAAGACCTCAATTTTAGTTCAGTGAGTCTTAGATTTTTATCCTACAGAGAAGCAAGATAATAAATTTGTGTTATTTCAATCCTGCAATCTTGGAGCTATTACAAACCCCCTAATGCACATTTTGAAGGTACAGCCTAGAACAGTGCTGAGACTAAGAAGTCAATGAAATGAGACAATTGGTTGGATGTGTGAGGAGAGGAGGAAGAATTGAGAAGAGAGCTTGGGAGTAGTCATGGTTTGGATCTGGAAGGTCCCCCAAATGCCTCATGTTTCTATGGATACTGTGTAGGGTTGGGAAGTGGGGCCTGGGAGCAAGGGGTGGATATTTAGAGCTTGATCTGGAGGGGTGTGGGCTGGTTCCACTTTCCTCCCAGTCTCTGTTCCACCATGCAGTGAGGACTTCTGCCTCACGGGAGCTTCAGCTCCAGTCCTAGTGTGTGATTTCATCATTTTTCAGCTGCCCACTTATGAATGGACTGTGACTTTCTGAAACTGTAAGCTAAAAAAGTCTTTTCTTCCTAAGTTGTGGTTTTGAGTCACAATGAGGAGAAAGTAACTAAGACAGACCGGAGTACATGCTGCTTCCATTGAAAGCTTGGGAAAAGCTGGATCTTAGGAATCTGTGCAAGTGGGCAAGGTCTGGAGGTAAATACTGGCTCTGGCTTCAGGAGAGAGATTTGGGCTAGAGGTTGACATTTTGGAGTTATCATGAAGAGAAGGAGATTGTGCTGCTCCATCCTATCCAATAGATACTTGGGGAAATTACTTGTTTCTAGATTCATAGTTTTCCATAGTTTTCTGATGTCTCTGACTCTGGATTGCTGGAGTCCATAGGAGGTATACCTGTATCCCTGTCAGCCATTTTGGGTTGAAACGAATGTCTTAAGTGTGGCTACTTGGCTCTGGAGGATTCTTAAGTTGGATGTCACTCTCCTTTCTTGAAGTAACAAAATGTGACCAGGAAGAATTATTTCATCTGTGACAAGCAAAGCCAAATCATCATTTGAAAGTGGCTGATATTGGTGAGTGTTAAGACTGAGTTCTAAGGTATTAAACATCTAATTCAACTGCTAGTAGCCTTAGCCAAGAGTTTATATCTAAAATTTAAAAAATTATTTCTTTATTCTATCACCTGCAATCTTTGTAGTTCCACTCTTTGCCTTGGAATCACCATCTTGTGTGACCTCCATACGTGATTCTCTGTGCTGAGGATTTCACAGCTACCCTTCCCAGACTCCTACAGTCTCCACAATGATGCTGTTTCACACTGGTCAGGATGGATGCAAGCACACATCTGTGCGCACTGTCCCCACAGGCCAGCGGCACTCCAGTCATGCCAGACCCTTCCCAGTTCCCAAGTCCTGCACCAGAGCTGCTCATAGGATAAGACTGGCCCTGCTGCTTCTGGGGTTTGTGTGGGCTCAGAGTCCATTGCAAGAGGGGACGTTGTGCATTACTCACAACAGCTGCCTGAGTGGGAGGCCTGCAGGTGCTTCCCCCGGTGCACGAGCACTTTCCATGTACTATTTCTTATTCTCACCACATTGGGGTGTGAAGAGTATTATTATTATTGTCTTTGCATTTCAGGTGAGAAAACAGCATGTTAGATGATTTGAGTAAATTGCCCGAGCTAATGAGGTGGCATGGCCTGAATGCCAAATCACTTACATCTTTTTCCAAAATTAACATTCCTCCTGATCTGTATGTTGATAACATCTGTAAAAAGATACAAGACACATCTGGAAAATATAAGACCTTCTGGTACTCTGGCCCAACCCATCGGTGCCTGTGAGAACTCTTCCTCACCAGTCTCCCCCATCTTTGTCTTGCTTGTTTGTTTTATAATTCCACTAGTATCTGCTGAGTGCTGACTGTGCCAGGCACTGTGCTCATTGAGGGGATTGTGCCCGGTGGCCTCAAGGAGCTGATTTTCTAATGGGACAAGTAGTAAGTAAATAGGTGGGTGCTTTACACTGTGTAAGCAAGCATCACAATACGGAGAAATAATCGCAAACATATACTATAAATAATAATGATGGAAAAGACCAATAGAAGCAGTTTGCTACAGGAACCTGGATGGAGACACAGGTCACTTTTCATCATGTTGGCTGCTGCGGATTGCTGGTGCTCCCTCATCAGTGAGTAGCAGACTTCTGAAATGTGCAGACACAAGGCTCCTAAGTTTACCCTGTCCTAGTTTGCACTGTCTCTCATCTCACCCTCCAATTATTTCCTGGCCTGATAACAAGAGTTAGCTCTTCTTCCCCCTCGGGAGCAAATGTCCGGAAAGGCCTGTGACAGACCCTGCAGCAGGACAGCCAGTCAGTATTTACTGCCTGAGGCTGAGTCATAGGTCGGCATCTCCCAGGTGTGCTTGACACACCTGCCTGAGCCAGAGTGGGGCCTACGGAGTAGCAGAGTAGGCCTTTCAGATGGTCCTCGACACTAGCAGCCAGGCCCCCAGCTGTCACAGGTGACTGGCAGCAGTGATGCGGCTGGCTGGGATGCACTGGACTCCACATTTCCACTGGAGACTCACTTTCTGAGTCCCTGACATCTCTCGAATGGTCTGTCTGATATGAGAGTCCCAGATCACAACTCTCATGGAACTTAAAACAAAAAACAAAGTGAAACAGGGGAGTAGGGCGGGGGAGGGAGGGTGGGAAGGGTTGGGGGAAGGACAAAAAGAGAGTGGAGATACGTATGTGCACAAAATGCTCAACTTCATTGTAAACCTTAAATTTTGCACTTATACATATCAATAAAATGGAGAAAAAAAAGAAAAGTAAAGACAAGGAAAAAAAAAACTGCACTCGAAGGGACTACCCTTCTTTTGCTGTGTTTTAAAGTCTCTCCCTTGAGACTGCGTGCCTGACTTGGGCTTTTTTTGGCTTGTAAACTTGCCCTTCTTTGCTCAGTAGAGGTTTGGCTGGCACCCCCATGTCTGGTACCACAAATTGGCACAAGCCAGATCTCAATCATGTTTTGCTCGCGCTGTCATGAATTTATACACCAGCTTGTTTTTTCCCCGTGTATTGCTTTCCTTCAGAAATCTTCGATGGCTCCTTGTTTTCATAGTCACCGTTTTAAAGCCTTCATTTTGAAGTCTTCTGATCCTGGTTGGGTTCCAGCCCTGTGTTTCTGGACTGTGCAGCACAAAGCTTATATTCTAGCCAATATGGGCTGTTTCCTGCCCATGCATCCTGCCTCTGGAGGTGATACTTTATTCCCCAGATTGCGTCTTTGCTTCTTTTTCTTTTACAATTCTGTGGTCTGTCGGCTACCTCCTACTCATCCTTCAAGACCCCACCAGGGCAGGGTCTGGTCTCCGAGTGCCTTTGTCATAGACTTAAGTATTGACTCCCATTCTTAAGCCAAATTTATAACAAACACATGTCTCTATTGCATTCAAAGGCCGCTATTTTCCTCTGTCTCCCTCAGCAGCCTGAAAGCACTCTGAGGCCAGGAACTCAGCCTTCCTTTCAAAAATCTGTTACTGTGACCTTCAGCAAGATGATCCCTTATAATAGTGCTCTATTATTGTTTCTTGAGTGAATAAAGGTACCAACAATAACTTCACTTATGTGTGATTTGAAAACAAAATTCCTCAAGGTTTAGGGGAGTCATACTAAAGGGGTCCTCCAAGTGGAAATGTCTGATCTGAAATCTTTAACCAAAAAGAGATGTAGCAGGAAGAGAAACGAACAAGGTCACATCAGAGGCTCTCACATGGACCAGTCAGGAACCAAGGAAAGCCTGCCGAATATTCATGCATGACGAGGTTGTAGGTGACGTTAGACAGTCATGCGCAGATCTCAAAGAGCCCTCCCTACCTGCTGAGCAGAGGGCCCCAGACTGTGTCAATGGAGGGGACACGGGTCACTTAAGGTTGTGAAGTAGTGGGGTGACATGGTTAGATAGAATTGGTACTTAGCTGAGAGATTTTTCCTTTGGATTTTCTTACCATTATTGTGTGTGTAAGTTTCGGTTGCTGTGTGTCGGTCTTCTGGTAGGTGGTTCCTAGAAGCGTTGTTAACCCTCCTCACCCTGTCTTTGGGAGCTTAAGGCTGCTTCGGAAAGAGCCGGCCGTTTTTCCTGACTCGGGCCACTGGAGGTCACTGTCGTACCATAGATACTAGTGCAAATTGCCGCCCGATTACCCCCCCCCCCCCCCCCCACGCGCCCTTTTGAAGTCGGCTCCTGCCAAGGGCGACCGCGACAACCCCAGGGCAGTTTGGAAGTTCCCCAGTGCAGACATCTCTCTCTGCCTGCGGAGAAGTGACCTGGTGACCTGAAGATGGGCTGTGTCTGGCGCGGGAGGCGCTGAGGCCGGGAGCTCGGTGGAGACTAATCAACCTAGGAACTGCATTCCTTCTGGATCGCATTAGTAGGGGCTGGCGTGGGAGAGGCTGGCGGCCCCTTCGGGTCGAGGCGACTTTTCTCCTATTGCTTTCTGGCTTGAATCTGGTTGAGGTTAGGGAAGGTTATTATTACTGTGTGGGCCCATACAGATCGAGGGAGACCAAAGGTATCTTTGAACCCATCCTGGGAGAAGTCTGGAGGGGTGGCAGGAGGCCTTCCAGGTCTTCTTGGGGGATAAAAGAGAAGAGGGAAACTGAGGCCCACCCCTTACACACAGTCCCTTTTTGTCGTCTCTACCTCGGGCCAGGCTTTAAGTGAGACTTTCAAAAGAAGAGATAGTCCCAGAACTTTGGGAGGCTGAGGCAGAAGGATCACAAATTCAAGCTCAGCTTGGACAACTTAGCAGCTCAGCACGACCCTCTCTCAGATAAACCATGAATAGGGGCTGGGGGTGTAACTCAGAGCAGAGGCCCTGATTTCAGTCCCCAGCGCGCGCGCGCGCACTCACACACACACACACACACACACACACACACACACACACACACACACACACACACAGATGGGGGGGGGGGAGAGAGAGAGGAACAGAGGAGAGAAGGGCCATTATTTCCCATAAAAACTTTGTGTGAAGCCTCTCCCCTCTTCCAGGTCTGCTTAAGTTCTGTGCAGCAGGTCCTATTATGCCCATTTTTCATTTGGAGAAACAGAAGGCTGGGGCTGGCACCCGAACTGAAGTCTCTTGAATGAGGAGGAGAGAGGACTCCTTGTGGTTGCCATCTAAGAATGTGTCTGAACTTGGTTTGGGTTGTCTGGGCTGGAGCAGTCTCTCTAGCTGTGCAGCTTCGAGGAGAACCCTTCAACAGAGGTTGAGACGGGCTTCTGGTAGATGTGGAGTGACTTCCTAATAAGTCACAATCCATAACCTCTCCTAGATCCCCAAAACACTTCTGTGCCCATTGGGTATTTTGGACCCTTGCAATAACTACCTCATCTCTATTTTTCTAGATGAAAAATCCGAGAGGCTGAGGATTTGATCTGTCTAAGGTAGCATAAGGAATTAATGGTGCAAATTAAGCTCAATTCTTCTTCCTCCAAATTTTTGGATGAAGATGTTTTTACACAGAAAGATTAAGTTAGTTGCCTACGTTTATATAGCTCTGAGGTGAATGATATCTTTTTAAATTAGAGTTCTTAGATTTAGTACATAAGAATAAAGAACTCCTAGGATTTCACGGAACATAGCAAAAAGGTCATAATTCAAATTTAACCAGATATCTCATATATCTTCTGACACCTCTTTCCTATACCCAGGAGGGCAAGGCTAAGGTCTCCGTTTTTTTTGGACATATGTGCAAATATTTTTACAATGGTATCAAAAATATCTTAAAAAATTAGAAGGACTTTCTGTTGTTGTATCTGGCTTTCTCAACAACCTCCCTGAACTGTGTTTGCCCTGCCATATGCCCTGATGGGGGAACCATTTTAAAGTAAATTCTAGGAAAAAACAATTGTAAAGCAGTTTGAAAATACAAAGGGTGCCAGGATAATTATGAAAGAAGTCAGTCCAGTTAATCATACTGACGACTAGAGGGATACCATGTCATGGAAAGAAGCCCCCGAGGAGGTAGGGAAGAGTAACCTTCCGGTGCGCACCTGTCATCAGGAGGCCAAGAAAGGCAGACCGCTCCCTTTGGAAACTATTATGCAACAAAGTCAGTCCTCTTTCATACTCCCACACTAATTATTGCACTCATTCATCATACTCAACTTTTTTGTAGGTAGTTGGACATTTTTATTAATGTTCTTTATTATTTTTTAAAAACAAATGATAATAAATAATGATAACTTGACCCAAGCAGTTATGAGTATTAATTTTAGAACTAGTATGAAGAATATTTAGGCAGCTTCACACTTCTTTAAGAAATTTTCTTTTGCTTGTTCATCCTTTTAATTTTTTTTCTAGTACTGGAGATTGAACCCAGGGCCATTGCACTGAGCTACATCCCAAGCTCATTTTTGTTGTTGTTGTTGTTGTTTTTGATTTTGAGATAAGGTCTGTTTCACTTAGCCACTGAGTTGCCTAGTCTTTGCTTCAGCTTGTGATCCTTCTGTCTCAGCCTCCCAGAATGCTGCAATTCCAGGCCTGCACTCCCAGGTTTAATGCTCACACTTCTTAAATATATTATAATTAAATATAAAATGAGTTTCCTGATCTAGTCTATATATCAGAGAGGTCTTCTAAGGAAAAAGTTCTGCATATGATGACCTTCAGTTGTCTGAAAAGAAAACATTGTTGGTTCTTAAGCTCAGTAGTAAGTAATAGGGTGGACAATAGTGCACCTGTGTTAATGAGATAGCACCTTATGCCAGCGAGGATGGTGATTACCAAAAAGTCAAATTATAACAGCATGGAGAGAAGAGAAACTTGGTACCTCTTTGGAATGTTGACTGGTACCATTACTGTAAAAAACACAGAATTTCCTCAAAAAATGAAAAATAAGACTAACAGACAGGACCCAGTAAGTCCTCATCTTGGTATATATCTAAAGGACACGAGGCCAGGATCTTTAAAGGTATCTGTACACTCAGGATGTATTATTATTCCTTATAGCCAATATAGGGAACAACCTAGATGTTCATTGATTGATGAATAAATGAAGAGAATGTCACACACACACACACACACACACACACACACACACACACACACACACAATCCCAAAAGAAGGCATTCCTTGTCATTTGTAGCATCACGAGTGAGCTTGAAGGCCAAAGTCAGTACCACATGATTTCCTTTAGGTTTGGAATCTTAAAAAGTTGGATTCACACAAGTAGAGAATAGAAAGATGGTTGCCAAGGCCTGGGAGGGAATGGAGGAAATGGGGGATTGTTGGCCAAAGTCATTTACACAGGATTAATGAATTCTGGAGATCTCACGGGCAGCATGGAGACTCCAGTTAATGATAATGTATTGTAAGCCAGGAGTTTCTTAGAGTTGTTCTGAAGAGTTCTCTCCAGATACATGCAAGTGAATGATTCAGTGTACAACTTCAACGTGTACAATTTCTACTTGTCAACATATTTATACTCCAGGAAAGCTGGAAAATATAATGCATTTGTGCCTTTCCTTCCTAACCCTACACGAGCCCTGGTAATGTGAATGTTTTGTTTCTGTGATGGAGGGTGTCTTCTTTGACAAGCTTTTCCATTTGTTCATCGTTTGTATTTCTCTTTCATCACTTATTATACTACTCAGCACACATTTACTAAGCATGGATGTGAAGCATGTACCCCACTAGGAGTTTGGGAAGCAGAAGTGAAAGCCACAGCCCTGTCAACATGCTCACAGCTGGAGGGGGAAGACAGGCCAGTGAATGGTGGAGTTGCGAAGAGTATTCTGCCTAGAGGAGAAGGCAGTTGCTTCTGCATGGGGGAAGGGGAAGGAGGAGGATCCTGAAGCCAAGCTGAAGAACAGTGTTTGTAGGGCAGGGGCTGGAGGAAGGACCTGACATACCTGGTACGTGAGAAAAAGCTGCTGGTGAGGGAGGAGGAAAAGGCAACTGGGTAGGAAATTGGGGTCCATCTCCCAAATGGTCTTTGTACAGCAAGGGAAGAGATTTGGGTTTAATGGAAAGCCTTTGGACATCTTTAACAGGAGAGTGGTGTGAGCACATAAGTTTGGGGAGACATACCTGAGAGTGAGAAGTGCTGATTTGGAGCTGATGAAGAGCTTGGGCTAAGGGGATGGGAAAGGGGAGGGAAGATTTGTTTTGCTTGGATTCCAGTTTTGTTCTTTGGATCTTCTCATCTTTGAGTCCTGCAAAATTCAAAGCAGTAGTTGTGTAGAGTGATATAAATATGTTTAAATTAGGAGAGGTATCATTAGGGTTGGGAAAAGTCCACGGAGAGCTTATGTAGGAGGTAATTAAGAGACTATGTCTGAAAATGTTAGTCCAAGTCCAACCTCTCAATTATTTTTAATAATGGTTCAAAGGTAGAACTATTGATCAAATTTAAGATGTCAGAGAGTTAAAAGGAATAGCTAATATACTGAATAAAGTAATCAGATTCCAAAACTTAAAATATTCAGCCAAATCCAGTGAGATGAAATCAAATAGGGATAAATGTAAAGTTCTGCAATTGGACCAAAAAAAATGTGTAACTAGAGAATAGAGGATATCAAAGTTTGTAAATACGTTGATGTGATGTCCTCCCTTTCAGAATTATTAGTTTACTGGGCTGTTTTAATAGATGCATGATATTAAGACTGTACTGCTGGGCTGAGGGCCCAGCTCAGTGGTTAAAGTGCTTGCCTAGCTAAGCACAAGGCCCTGGGTTGATTCTCCAGCACCACATATACCAGACATAGGAGTGTATGTTTGTAATTCCAGCACTCAGGAGACTGAGGCAAGATGATTGCCATGAGTTTGAGGCCAGACTGGACTACATAGTGAATTCAGGACCAGCCTGGACTACAGAGTGAGACCCTGTTTCAAAAAAATCATCCTACAGTGAAAAATAGACCCCTAAATCTCAATAAAATAACAAAATTGAAATTTATTTCTTGCTTATTTAACCCTACAAGTCAGATACTCCTTATCTTGTATGTAATTTTCCTTCATATGAAGACTTGGAGTCCTGAGTTCCTTCCATCTGGTGGCTCAGTGACCCCCTAAGCTTTGGCCTATTATTTACATCTCCCTTAAAGAGGAAAGGAAGAGTAGTATTGTGGTTTGGCTTTGGAATGTCCCCCAAAAGTCTCATGAATTTTAGTGTTATGGATTGTCTATGGAACCATGTGCTGTTGGTGGATTGGGGTCTAGTCTGGAGGGGTGGATTACAGTTAAGTTAGAATTAAAGGCGTGTGAGTTAGGATTAGAGGCATGTAAGTTAGGATTAACAGTGTGTAGTGGCCACACCTTCCACACCTGGATGCAGGAGGGGCTAATTGCTGGTGGGAGACCTGGAAGGATATATAAGCGGCTTCCTGCCTTCCTTGAGGACTAGGACTGGGGCTTGAACTGGTCTCAACTAGTCTCACTTGCCCACTTGTTTGTGATGTCCTGAGAAGCTGCCTCCACCTCTGTTTCTGCAATGTACTTCGATTGCTGCTGGCCGCCCTGAATGGATTGTGACCTTCTGAAATTGTGAGCTAAAATAAATCTTTCCTTTCCTAAATTTGTGGGTGTTGGGTATTGAGTCACAGCAATGGGAAAGTAACTAAGACAAGTAGGTAGAGACCCCTGCTTCATAAAGCTTTGGCCCAGAAAAATCACACTTTGCTTCCTCTCACATTTCATTAGCAAGAGAAACTAAACAGTAGAATCTCAGGGTGGGCAACCACTTTGCTGTGACAGTCTGCCCTCCAGAGGTAGGAAGCTAGTGTTGCTGAGTTGTTTGTCATCTTTTCCCTCATGGCACCCATAATGGAGATTATATTTTCATCTTTGGTGTGTCCATGGATTAATGAATTGATATCAAACAAGCTCTCCTTTTGGGAAGAATATTGGCACAATGAAACATGTGGATGCAGTTGAGTAGAAGAGACAACGGAAAGATCTGTGGATGGTTGGAAAAGGGAAGACCCAGAAGGAAAGCACTGAGTATCCTAAGTGACATTCTGGGTTCTAGTTTCATGCCTCTGCTTCCTCAGTTTGTGTTTTGTACCTGGGAGATCTTACATACATTTGAGCTCACAGTTACTCAGTTAGAAACTAGGTTTATTTCTGCTGGCCTACTCTTTCAGTTATTTCCAATTCTAGCCACTCATCAGAAGTAGTATGTTAGTGTTACATCAGACTGAATGAAGGCAGCCTCATCTCAACTAGCATCTGCAGTTGGGTTTACCAACACTTGACAGGGCCAACAGTCACCCACTTATTCAAACTAGGAGCCAGGGAGTCATGTCTGAGAGGCACTTCTCCTCTACCTCTCCATCTAATCAGTTATCCAGAACTATCAACTTTACTTCATAAATATTTCTTGAAGTTATCTATGTCACTACACATTGAATTCAGGTTTCCATCTTTTTTTTTTTTTTTTTTAAAACTGGTAATTAAATGGTTTGCTTCTTCTGTCTTTATGTCCTCACACAGCAACCATAGTGATCAATGAAAAGTTTAGATCTGACTTATTAGTCCCTTGTTGAAGTCACTCCAGAGGCTTTAAGTGTGACACACAGTCTCTTCCTCTGACTCTTGCCTGTTCTGAGGACCCAGAGCTTGACCCTCACAGCTTGTCTCCTTCTATGCGTTGCTCCATCCTGGTTCTCATTGCTGTGTGTTTGTTTAAAATTTCTCCCTTACGTAGTGATTTCTTCAGCTAACTCATATTTGTCCTGAGAAATCTACTTGAGGCGCCTCTTATTTTTTCAGATCTGGGCTAAGGGCCCCTTTTTGTACACCTAAATACTCCAAGTGCCATCATATACTCTAACTGTGTCTCACAATCAAGGACGTACTTCGTTCATTTGTTCAGTATCCTGTACCCAGCATAGTACCTGGCACACATTCAAAATGTCTGTGGACTCAGAGTTGGTATGTGGAAGGGGGAGCAGATTTCATCTCTGCTCTCTCATAGGGCATCGCCACAAAGCTGTGGGATGGCGGTGTTTGTCTCTCACTAAGTGGTAATGCATCAAAATCCATGAGTAACATGGGAAAGTAGGAGGTTTTTTCCGTGTTGTGATATTTATGTTGGTCAGGCTGTACAGCAGGGATTAGAACAGCCATTAAAAGGGTTGGGCCTGCTCTGACGCATCCCAGTTAACCATACTGTTGTGTTATTTTTGTGGCTCACATTTGAAGTATTGACAGTGACTTGAAATGTGTTGGACTATACCCAGTGGTCTTAGAAGACATTTTAAAGAGGAAACAGCTACATTTTATTATGTAAAAATAAACTTTGGGAATTTTGGAAAGACAGAGCCTTTTTGGGTCAGACCCTTTCACCTCTCTTTTCTTGTGCCCATGCTTATTTTAATAGATGATGTAGAAAATGGGTTAAAAGCCACTGAGAAGAATTTGATGAACAATTACAATTTTGTTGTCTTTTACTCCTCAGGAAGAGTCTTATCACTGAACGTGGTTAATTGTTTGAAATTTCATGAGCGAATTCTTTCAAGAGTCTTGAACTGTTGTGTTGACTCTTGCACCTATTTAAAATAATTGAATTCTTTTCCCCCTAATTTTTTTTATAAGTATGTGTTTGGACCACATAATAATAACACTCAACTTGGGGAATTGGTGCACATGCATGTTGCAGCTTAATCATTTTTCTTCCCTTCCCCCTCCGTTCCCTCCCACCTCCCTCTTTTTTCAGCTTTCCTTTTCATCTCCATAAAGTGTGTCTTCTTGGTTTTTTTTTTTTTAATAACTGATCTCTTCATATTGTGACTCCCCAAAAGCACTCCTTTTGACTAGCCTTCCTGGACCAACTTTAGAGAAGAGATAGAACTAGGTGTAGAAAGTGACTTGTTCCCACAGGAGGGGGATCTGTTCTCCATCTCCAGAGGCAAGCTTTGCTTGCAGAAGTTGAAACTCAGGGGAAATGTGGCTTTTCATTACGTGGCCTTTATATTGCCTGAGAACTTTGTTCCCTGAATGTGTTTGTTTTTCTGGCAGTCTTTGAGAAAGGGTATTCTGTTTTTCTGAGAGTGAGATGAGCATGTATTTTATATTACCTTGCATGAAAAACAGTGTTTGGGTGTTGTGAGGTCTCTGTGTTCTCAGTTTTTGAGGAGAAGCATATTGACCTTTTGACTTTTTTTTTTTTTTAAGAGAGTGGTTGAAAATAGTGGAAAGAGTATCTGATTTGGAATTTGGTTTCAGAATTTTAACTCTATGCTCTAGCTATTATTACTAAGGTTTTTGTCCACACCCACAGAAAGCTGTCACCTCCAATCCCCCTATTCTCATGTTCTCTTTGCTTTTAGATTCTAGATGTTACTTCCGTAGTACGTGCTATGCTGCTTGTTCATTGAATTTTGCCAACTTAAATAAAGAAAATGACCTAGAGCTTGCATTTTAAATTCAAATCTAGGATTTCACCTGCATTTTGTGTAAGGAACTCTTCAAACATGATGATGCCCTACGTGCTGGGTTTCTTCTATGGCTGCCTCGCTCCATCCCTTGAAAGGTCTGCTTGCTAATGATTGTTAAATATCGGCATAGGGCTCTGACCCAGCAATTGTTTCCAAAGAGTTTTCTTTTGCTGGTACCCTCCTACTCCAGCTTATTTTGTGAACTACCACAAATTTAATTTTCCTACTGATTTCATTCATCTGCTCAAAAGGCATATGAGCTCTTCATTAGTTATGGAGCAAAATTTACATTCCTGTATATGCTCCTCAGGGCTACATACCATGGCCCCACTATGCCTTTCAGATTTAGCCCAGAATATTCTCAATGCAAAAGATTTCTGTTTCAAGAGACAGAGCTTCGCTGTTGCTCCAGGGTGGGGGATGGGCTGCTTTCTTGCCTGCGTGACTTTGTTCCTTTGAGTTTCTAGGCTCAAAGTTTCCTTCTCCCTCTCTTTCAGATTCCTTCATTTTTTACAGTTAGCTCACATCCAGTTCTTCCTTTCTCCTTTCCTGATCCCCAGACTTCCTCATGATAAGTCCTTAGTCACTATGTAGCTGTTATAACTAATTCACCACCAGCATTTAGCCCTGACAGCGTTTTGGTAATTACACATTTACCACTTAGCACAAATGGACTAAAAGTGTTAAGATGGATTTCTTGTTACCTCGCCTAGGTTAAAACCACCTTGAAAGCAAGGACAGAGTTTTACCGATGTTTGAGCCCTCATTGTTTACAGGTCTTTACGCCCATATTATCTGGTTTAAACCACGAGTGGGGTATTGATTATGTGATTTAGTAGCTATTATATTTCTGTCTTCAAAAGTAAGCTATAGGTTTCTTGATTAAAATAAACTGTCTCTGTTTCTCCATGAACCAGTCCTAGTGTCTGGCAAATGGTAAGACACTCAGTGTTCATTGAAAGAATGGTACAGATTTGCCTTTTCCAGAAGAAGCTGACTTTGTAAGAAACTGATCAGTTGAGCTGCTTTATGATCAGTTTGAAATACAGAAGGTGATTGTCTCTTAAAATGGGATGCATTTTTTTGTCAGCTTTTTTTTTTTTTTCTGGAGTGGAATTTGAGCAGATTAAATAGGACTCAATCTTGAATCCACAAAACGACACCAAGCCTGAAATGATACTGATGATGGAAGTGATTTAGTTCACTTGAATTTTATTTGGAGGATAATGTTTTCCTTCTGGGAAGAGAAACATTAATGAAAAAATTGCTTCCCAACTATAAGTCAGAAGTAATAGGAATCTAGCCAGAAATATGATCTTATGAAAACTCTCCAAGCAAAGCATCTTATACCCACGTCTGTGCCTTTGGATTGACGTTCTGCTGTTCGCCTTTCTCTGGTTTCCAAAGATCAGGGTGGAGAAAGGCGCCAGGATAGCAGGCCAGAGAGGTCTATTATGGGATGTCATGCTCACTGGGCATGAGTGCTGTCTCCTAGGACATTTATAGCATTTGTTACTCAGCCCAACTTTAATAACACATGGACAAGCCTGGGGCAATTTGTAAAGGATCTGAGTCCTTTTGTTATGAATGTCTATATTATAGAATTACCGAGTCTTGGGATGGGACTGGATTGGAAAGATGATCTCATCCAAGAGGCCTCTGCTCTACTGGAGAAGAGCTGCTTTGAGTATCTCTGTCTTCTAACTGGCCATGGGTGGGGAGGGCATTTGTAAGGAGAAGTTGGTAGATGGGGACTGTTAGGTTGTGAGCTAGAATATGGGCAGAAATGGAAGCACCGTTCTACTTTTTCTCTTCAGCCACAGAGAAGAGGTAGTGCAGGAGTGACCAGCTGTCTTAACCCTCCTGCTGTGAGTCATGGACAGGCAAGTGTAATGGGAGCTAATGATAAAAATCAACCAAGGAAGATTTCAAAGTCTTAGAGATCAGTGCTTCAAATACTTTAATATTCATTAGTTCACCTGAAGATCTTGGTCAAGGTTAAGTTTAGGTTCTGAAGGTCATGAGTGCCATCTAACATTTTGTGTTTCAAGCTTTCAAGTCATCTGGTGCTGGGGATGCAGGATCAAGAAAAAGATCTGCTACACTGATTGGCCTGGTGGGAATGGAGCCCAGGATTAACCATTTCAGATAGAGGAGAAGACGGCTCTTAATTGAGGATGTTGGAACCTTTATTAAAGTATAGGACATCGGAATCAAAGAAAATCTTACGTTCATTCAGCTGATTGGTTTCTGGAGTTTTGTTTCTGTTTTCTTTTTAAAGAAAATTGCATTTAAAAATGAAATTATCTATCTATCTATCTATCTAAACAGATCAAAGCCTTGATTAACGCATTGCTTGGAGTCAGCTCATCCTCCCATTACTCCTTGTCATGATTTATAAGTCATTTTCTTAGATCACTAGGACTCTGAGTAAAGAGTAACTCTGTAAGACTATTGGAAAATTACTACTATTTAATGCATTAGGAAATAATGCAAATGGAAACAAAATCTAAATATTCTGATTTTTATTCTGATTCTCCTCCAGTGTGCCGAGGCATTACAATTGATTAATTATCTTGGCTTGGAAGCTAATTGCCACTGATATGAGCAACTTTTGACCATCTGGGCTTTAGCTAATTTCTGTCACAATACCTGGTGTTTGCTGCATCCTGGCACCCAGAACAAACAGCTGGACTTGGAAAAAAAATCACTTTATCTTTCTGGATCTCAGGCTTCTAGTATATATAATGAAGAGATATCTAACCTTTTATAGATAAGTCACCAGCACAGTGTCCAAAGCCTCATGAGAGCCCAATAAACATTCACTGTTTATTAAGTGAGGGCAGAGATTGTATTTCTCTTACCTACTATTGTAATTCCTACAAATGCCTTGCATGGTGCCTACCACTCCATAAATATTTGTAAATTGAAGAAGGTTGATGATGATGATATCGGAGCCAGGAAAGCATTTTGCAAACTTAGAGGTGTTACTGAAATTTAGGGAATCACTAACATTATCATCTTAACCAAATGAACTCTAAATTATCTGTGGGACCCTGCTGAGTGCTACAGTTTTCTCTGGCGTCTGGTTGCTTACAATCTGCAGTGAGCAGCAGCCATGAGAACTCACAGGACTTGGTAGGAATAGAATACTGACCAAATCCCTTACAGGAGTTGGAAACATGGATTTTTTTGGTCAGTGTGAGCCTATGGGAAATGCAGTTTTGTTTGAGGAACAAGAGCCACTCTATTTTGTGTAGAAAATGAACAAAGTAGTTGCACTTTCTTTTGTCCAGCAAGGCAAGGCTAAGCAATTCTGTTAGCTTTCACCTGAGAAACTGGAAAAGACATAAAAGAAATGGAATTCTCAGAATCTTGCTGTTTCAAGTCTTCTGGTAACTGGTTATAGCATTTGTGTAAGTAGAAGTAAACTATCATATGGCTCAGTTCTGGTCAAAGGCCGAGGATAGAAAGCAATTGTACTTTTGTAAAGACATGCACACAGATGGGTCCTCCTCCTCATCGTCTTGTTCATTTTAGTGGTAAGCAGGATAGTTGGGACATAATCCGTGGATGAGTTGGCTGGGAACATGAAATAATCAGCAAATTTACACAACTGCCTTCTTAAATGAATGCTCTAAAATTCATTTATCCTCATTTCTTATTTGCAAAGCTTTGGCTGAAAATATACATGGTTCTGTCGGAGAAAAGCGACTTCCTGAGACATGAGGTAATTTTTGCAAAGAGGAAACACATGTTGAGGCCTGCAGTACAAAACAATATTGAGGTGCTGACAGCTAGTGTTGTCAGGCACGTGACAGGATGTGGGCAGTGGCCAGGCAGTGCTACCCAGGAGCCTTTGGAGCATGAAGTTGTGGTGGTGGTAAGGGAGAGAAGAAAAGGTCTGTTAAATATAGTCAGTTCATTAAGTGGATGAAAGTCTGGGAGGAATGTTTTCTGTTTTCAATTATGACAGTCCTCCTCCTTGGACATCTACATATCACATGTGTCCTTGCTTCTTACCCAGGCACAGAAATTATTTATGTTTGTTAAAGGAAAAGATTCAGCAAATTCAAATTGCAAAATTTAGCAAATGAGTGATGATTTTTTCAACAGTATCATTCTGAATGTTATGAATGTCCCCTAATATTATATGGCTATTGGAGGACTGGGTTCTACATTGGTATCAGGGCTTGACGAAGGCTTTAGGTTTAATTTTCCTTAAATATGTCAAAGTGAAAACAGACCCATGAGTGTCATGGGTGAGAAGTCAAGATTTGGCTAGGAAATAGGAAATCAGCTAACACGATGCGTCAACCTATCCACCTATCTGCTTACCTACCCATCATCCTTTCTGCCTTCTCATCATCTATCCCTCATTATCATCATCTGTCCTCTAGCTATGGATACTCAGTTAGCTGTAAGCCGAGTAGACCAGACATTGAGGTTAAATATCACTGATGTGAGAAATTCAAACTATAAATAATTAAGAGAGCAAAATAAGTGAGAGAAGACAGGAAGCAGGAGTAAACGTCATGGAGGTGGGAAGGAGTACTGGGAATGGGGAAATTGGGAGCATTTGGAGGGGAAGAGGAAGTGAAAATGATTGAGATGTGATGTGTACGTGCACCAGTTCCACAAGTTGAATGTGATTGTAGATATCTATTAGTAAAAATAATAACCATGAGAAAAAAGAACCACTTAGTGGTGTAGCCCTGTATTAGGTGCCGTGGTGGTTACAAATGTGAAAGTAACTTGATTCTCTTCTTTAGACTTATTAATCTTGTAAGTGAAATAATACAAATATAATCACAAGAAAAGACAAAAGACTTTGCTACTGAAAAGCAGATATAGGGGGCTGGAGGAACGGCTCAGCGGTTAAGGCACTTGCTTAGCAAGCCCTAAGGTTAAGGCCCGTGCTTAGCAAGCCCTAAGTCAAGTGCTAAGTACCCAAATTCGATTCCCAGCACCACATAAGCTGGGCGTGGTGGCGCATGCCTTGAATTCCCTCACTCGTGAGGCTGAGGCAGGAGGATTGCTGTGAGTCCAAGGCCAGCCTGGGCTCCATAGTGAGTTCAGGACCAGCCTGGACTACAGAGCGAGACCCTGTCTCAAAAACAAAACAAACAAACAAACAAAAAACAAAACAAAAAAATCAAAAGCAGATATCAAGCTACTTACTACTATCTAAGAGCTCATGGGGCTGCAGCTCTCAGGACCCACTCCAGCTGTTTCATAGGCACATTCAAGTTTGAGAAATATTGGCATAAATAACAGATTATGAGAACACATTAATAAAAGAGGAAAAAATTACTTCCAGAAGGATAGCAATAGAAGACTTGAAGATAATTGAGGACTGCTATGGGCATTGAGAGTGGGTAGATTGAAGTATGTGCAAAGACTTGGAAGTAATAAAATAGTGAACCACAGAGAAGGCAACAGTCAAATAGGAAAATGCATTATGGGCCAAGTCAAAGATGAATTTAAGAGATCCTTTTAGAAATGTTACTATATTAGAAGATGAAGATTTTATAG
This sequence comes from Ctenodactylus gundi, assembly GCA_004027205.1. Classification (NCBI taxonomy): domain Eukaryota; kingdom Metazoa; phylum Chordata; class Mammalia; order Rodentia; family Ctenodactylidae; genus Ctenodactylus; species Ctenodactylus gundi. The sequence goes on from PVKB01001388.1 coordinate 418,957, forward strand.
TTTAGATATAAAACTGGATCAATTCATGCTTGTATAATAACAGTAATATGAATAATAGTAAAATGATTTTTTTCATAATTTTGTTTTATCAGCTATACTGTTTCATTGAATTCTTATAGAATCCATCTGTGATACTATATGATATTCTATACACAGGGGGAGGCACATTAGTGAAGATCTTAAAAAAAGGTTGTTGTTGTTTTTTTTTTTCTTCCCCTAGCTCTATGAGGCTGTGCTGTCTTTTTTGGCCTTTCATTGTTTCTGGTAAATTGTCTGTAGACCTATTTGTTTCTGTGTTTAGGGATGTATGGGGAATGTTCTCTTTATCTTTTTATGTTCTCTTTTAAGCTTTTCTCTTTATCAGTAGATTTTGGCAATCTGATTATGATATGAATTGATAGTTCTTTTCTTTCTCTTTTTGAGGTACCCAGGGCCTTTGCACTGAGCTGTATCTCCAGCCTTTTTATTATTTATTAATTTTTATTTTGAGAGTCTCAGTAAGTTACTAAGTTTCCTAGGCTTGACTTAAACTTTTTTTTTGTTTTTGTTTTTGTTTTTTTTTGTTTTTTTGTTTTTGTTTTTTTTTTTGAGGGGACAGGTTCTCACTCTGTAGTCCAGGCTGATTTTTAACTCACTATTAGCTCAGGCTGGTCATCTCAAACTCATGGCAGTCCTCCTGCTTCAGCTTCCCAAGCGCTGGGATTACAAGCATGCACCAGTGCACACAGCTAATTTTTTTTAATGTGGTGCTGGGAGATTGAACCCAGGGCCTTGTGCATGCTAGGCAAACTCTCTAACCACTGAGATGCAATCCCAGCCCGGTGACTCAAACTTGGGATTTTCTTGCCTCAGCCTTCCCAAACACTAGAATTGCACATGTGTGCCACCATATCCAGCTGAATTGATGTTTCTTAAAAATCAAATTTGAAAAATTTCAGTCAATATTTCTTCAAACTCTTTTTGGCCTTCTTCTGTCCTTCTGAGATACTGACCCCATGCATATGAGCTTGCGGGAAGCTGTTTCCAGCTCTTTAGTGCTTTTTATGTTAGGTATTTTTTGGATAGTTTCTAGTGTTGTAATATCAAATTTATTGATCTTTTCTTTTAATACTCTGTAATCCAGAAAATAATTGTTGTACTTGTTTTTAGAAGATTCATTTGGTCCTATAGTTTTCACATATATTTCTTTCTGTATGTTGCTTTTTTTTTTTTTTTTGCCTTTTTTTTTGAGACAAGGTCTCACTCTATAGCCCAGGCTGGTCCTGAACTCACTACATAATCCAGGCTGGTCTTAGACTCACAACCATCCTCCTGCCTCAGCCTCCCAAGTGCTGAGGGATTGCAGGCAAGCACCGCCACGCCCAGTTTATGTGGTGCTGGGGAATGGAACGCAGGGCACTGTGCTGGCTAGACAGGTGCTTTGACCACTGTGCAATTCCTCTAGTCCCTGTATTTTACATTTGTTTTTAAAAAAGTCAAATGTTGGTTAACTATAAACTGTGTGCCAAATCCAGCTAATGACTTGCTTTTGTATATCGTGTGGATATAGAATAGGTTTTACATTATAAAGGATGTAAAAACAATGCAATAGAGATTGCATGTGGTCTGCAAAGCCTAAAATATTTACTATCTGGCCATTTATAGAGAATATTTGCTATTCCTTCTTTAAATCTATGATTTAAACATTATATAATCATAAAAGGCTGTTGTTAGATCTTTACCTGCCAGTTCTGTTATCTCTGTCAGTTTTGAGTCTGTTTCTGTTTACTTTTATTTCTTCCCTTATTTGCTGCTACTTTGTAAATCTAATAATTTTTATTGGATGTTGGGCATTATGATATTATGTGGTTGTTTGCATATTGTGGTCTTTAAGAATTTTTAGGTTTATTTTGCAGGCTGTTGAATTACTTGTGGATTATCCGCATACTTGTGAGGCTGTATTTTTGGGACTAGTTTATTCCTATTATAAAGATGTGACTTTCTGCTGTTTCTCCTCCATTCCCCACACATTCAACATGGTTTTTTTTACTCTCATTAACAAGCACTAGAATCTTTCCTAGGCTTTTAAAGTTTTAGCTCCCTGGAAGTAAGACAACTTTTGCTCTGCCCTGTGGAATCTCGTCCCACACAAGCACAGATCAATATTTAGCCAAAAACTTAAATTACTCATGTAGATTTATGGGTTTCTTTCTTTACCATACTCTTCCTCATAACTTTCATCTCCTTATTGCACCTTGAATCTTAATTCTGGCTTTTCAAGTCAACAAAGCCCTGGGTTGTGCTGGGGTCCCTCCCCTGCGTACTAGCCCGGACATTGCCTCTAGCAGAGAGACTCTCGGCCCATTGCTCATCATGGGTTACCTTTGCTACTCTCCTTCTCTCATAGATGCAGTGCTGTGCTGCTGAGAGTCCAATTTCTGACAACAGTCATCGTACCTATTTGTCTAGTTTTCTAATTATTTACAGTGGGAAGACAAACCCTAGAGCAGAAACCAAAGGCACAGGCATTTGAGTCAGGCAAACTTGATTTCTGGTTCTGACCCCACAGAGACTAGCTGTGGACCTTGGACTGGTCATTAACTTCTGTAAGTATCAATTTTTCTCATCTGTAAAACAGGGATAACAGTGAGACTTTTTGTGAGGGTTAGATTGAAACAGTGCATGTTAGATATCAGAGTGGCTCATAAAACAGTAAGTGCTTCACACATGATTGCTTTTTATAAACATCTCTGTTTTGGAGGGGTGCAGAAGGTTGAAATCACTTTTTGAGCATTGCATGGCTAGCAAGCAATGTGATCAAATTCTCTCTTACAAACTCCAAAGCCTCTGTTTCATGTTAGCACAGACATGCCTATCTCCTATAGAAATGGTAGAACCAGAGAAACCAGAGTCAAAGGACCCAAGAGAGGGAAACATTTGTGCAGAAGGTGTTATAAAAAATAAAAGGCTGTTCAGGGTGTTTAGGTCTGAATAATACTTTGGGATAGATGTTGCACAATGGTGAGGCATATGCTAACACTTAGAACAAGTGGGTTTCTTCCTTACTGAGCTTTAGGTTACACTGTATTCTTCCACTAATTGGCTGAACTCATATGGTTCTAATTGTTCCTACTTCCCACTCTTTCTGTGTGCCCCCACTATTGAGGTACTTGAATCAGACCAACCCCACCCTATCCAGCTGCTTTCCATTCCCAGATCCTATTGTGAAATATTGTTTCAGTGCAGAAGACTCCTGTATGCTATGAAGTCAGGCCTGAGAAGGGTATCTGAATGAACATGTACTCAGAGTGTTTAGGACTTGGCAATGTAAGACATGGGACCAAGGAGTCACCCAAGGGCTTCAGTTATTTCATTGTTAAAAACTATGGAAATGCACCTCAAAGGGCCATGATTTAGAGAGCATGAGTTCATGTATAAAATTAATTTAAGGTCTCCTCCATCAACTGTCAGCTACTAGCTGGATGACACCAAACAAACTAACTTCTTCCAGCTCAGTCTACGAAATGATGAACTTAAGTAAGGCTAGATGGAATAATATATGTAGAGCACGTAACACACAGTAAGATTGAGAAAAGTAAAAAATTAATTCCCCCAAATAGTAAGAGAGAGAGACCAGCCACAACTCTAACTTTTCTTAAATGCCCATTCTACTCCACTTTCTCCGGAATTCTTCAACAGTCAGGAACCCAGAGCCAGCTAACATCGCTCTGATAAGTAACTTCATTTATAGACACAGTCCCTAACAAGGTTCAGTCTGGAGATCAGAAACTGCATGAGTTTCTATAGTAGTATTTAAAAAAAAAAACCAGCAGAAATATATAAAAGCAAAAAGGAACGTAGCAGTAATGTGTAGATACAGGGCGATCACAAACATGGTGTGTGATTAAATAAAAAATTTTGTCACAGTAAAAGTCACATTGTCATTCATCTTCCTCAGAATACTCCTCCTTCCCTGAGCGTACTTATCCCATCATTCCTGACATTTTTCTGAAGCAATTCTGGAATTCCTCATTCATGTCTTTATGAAGTTTGATACAAAATATGGTTAGTTCTGCTCCTACCTGCTGTCCAGCTGAAAAGGCAAGGCTGTAAAGAAATTATGTTGATTCACCAGATCTGGGAGCCTGAGACTCTTTCCCAAAGGCAAAATGACTTGAAAAGTAACATTTCGAATTGATTCAGGACATCGAAGCAGCCACAGCAGTGCGTCTCAGACTTGAGAAAGGCTTTCCAGAATGGCTTCAGAAAGTGGCAAGTACCATGGGATTAGTGTGCTCCAAGCGAGGAGAAGTATTTTGAGGGAGATGAATGATGCTGTCTTTTACTGTAATTCCTTTTTAAACTTAACCATAGTATTTTCTAAAATCATATGTCATGCATTAGCTTGAACAGTCTTAGAGACTACAACACAGAGGTGTGGAGATAGTGCTGATCCTTCTCAGGTCTGAGACTTACCCCGTGGGAAGCAGCCAGTGTCCCTGGGACTCCTGCCCTCATGGAGGACAAAGAGACAAGCTTGTCATGTTAGAACATGAACTTAAAGGAATGACTCCATGTCACTAGGACTAAGATGTTAGAGGAGAGGGGGCTGTGCTCTGGATGCTGTCTAAAGAGCTCAGTGTAGGGACCTTGCAGAGTTGGCGCTCAGACATCATCTGGGCTGGGGGACTGACCCCTGGTGCTGGGTTCTGGGAGCGCCCAGACGGTAGGTAAAAGGGTGTTCACAAGCGAAAACCTGTACTCTGGGCCAGTTGTTACTGGAACTAACTGTGGCTGCTGAGACGAAAACCTTGTTGGGCAACACTTAGAGAAACAGCAGGTAAACAGGAAAGAGAAAGCCTCCTTCTCTCTTTAGCCTCTCCATGTCTGCAGAGCCAACGGAAATCCATTGGCAAAGGAGTTTCTGTGCCTTTGCCCCACTGTCATGAAGCAGAGTCTAGAAAGCAAAAGTTTGAGGCTAAGAATCAGTAGCTCAAAAGCCCGGCCATGTAGCAGGTGCACAGACTTTTCCCTATGTCCTTGACAAATAAACTCCCAGCTTCATTTCCTGTTTACAGGCCTGCCTTCATGATAGAATGGCCTATTTAGTTCCATTTACTCAGTTCTGATCTTGGCATTTCTCTTTGATTATGATTTGCATTAGTTAACATACCTTGGGTGCAAGAAAGAAAGGCCAGCTTGATCCAGCTTAAAGCTAAAATAAAAAAATAAAAAAGGGAACTCCATTGTATGCCATAACTACAACGGACCAGGTGTGGTGGGACAACTGACAGGAGGATGCTGCCCTGGACAGTTTGCCTCTTGCGAGCCAAGGCTGTTTTTCTCGCCACGTGTTAGCTCACTGTGGGCAGATTTTCTCAATGGGTAGTGCCTGCCAGCCTAGCCTGAGCTCACAGTGTCACCACTGTGTGAAACAAAAACAAACAAACAAACCCACAAGAAACACCAACAAAAAGGGAAACCTCTTCTCTTTTCTAGCTTTCTAGTGAACAACTCCAGGAAATTCTGACTGCCAGCTTTGGTGGGGAGCTCTGCCTTTGGCCTAGAGGACGAGGTATTGTGTTTGTGTCTTAGCTGTGTCCACCTTGTGAATTTGTATGACTAGAAGAAATGAGTGAGTGAACCAGGAAAACAAAACCAGTGATTGCCTGGGAGAATTTTGATTTGCTTATTTGATTTTAGGCAAGATTTTTCTTAAATTATCCATGTAAAAGTGCACAAATAGGTTTATTGTGGCCAATAAGTTCATTGTATTCTCATAGCATTTTCATACCATGTAGTTGAAAGTCAAGGTGGCATTTTGACAGGGTTCCTATGAATCCTACCATAGGGTAGTTGAGGTGCTCAGAAATCAGATTTCTCCTTTTTATAAAAAAAAATCTTTAATTTCTGAATCATTTGTTGTAATAGAAGACATGTAACATGTCTGATAAAACCTTAGTGCTTACTTAGCAGAGGTAGGAAAATATACCCACCGGTTTTAAAGAGAACCAATAAAGCAACAAATACATACAAACCCAAGGACAATGTGCCAGCTATAATGGGAGATTTCCAAAGAATTATGGAATATGCAGTCTTAACCCCTAATGTGATAATTGCATAATCGGGAAGGCAACATTAACAAACTGCTTATTTTTCAATTTGTAGAGAAAGCTCCTGGTGGCTGTTCCAGACTATCAGATCTCTGCGTCTCCAGTCTTGCTTTCTCTTTCTTCTTCCTTTCATTGCTCCTCCCCGCCTTCCTTTTTCTTGTCTTCTGTGCTGTGGGCATGTCAGTTAAGGTTTAACCAAGGAAACACAACAGTGAGGAGTTACATTATTTAGTGATTTAGGGAGGACGGCGTTGGTTTCCGTTATTGTGGAAGTTGGCTAAGCAAGTCTGAAATCCAAAGAACAAGTTATGAAGACTGTATACATTTGAAACAAGCATTTTCCTCATTTAGCTTGATCTCATAATTACTTTTCCTCTAAAGTATTCTTTTAGGCTCCCAAGCTTAAACTCTGGAATCGCCTTTGTTTCTTCCCACTTTCTTGTTTCCTGTTAGAGTCAGTGACTAGAGGCAGCAGTTCCTCCTGAGAATCTCACCTTGCCTCATCCTTTTGCATTCTTATGACACCTTCCTACCGCGAGCCCTTGGCTCTCATTTCCGAATTATTTTATGAGGCTTCTATTGAGATGTCTCTGGCTTTTCTTGCCCTCCAATTTTTATGTAATAATACTGTATTGCTAGTCTTAAAGTACTACTTTTAGTGTGTACCTCCTTTAACAAGATTATTCTACAAGTTAGAACTTTATGTATTGGTCTGGAGAGATGCCCGTGGCAAATTGTTAGGTAAAAACAGCAAGTTGCTCAGAATTATATGTAATAATATGGTATGTTTTACTTAATCAAAAGTATACATATTTTTTGTGTAACTGTACAAGCCTAAAAATTAGGATGGAAGAGGACATACATTGAACTACTAACATTGACTTCAGAATTGTGTTGGGTGGCATTTCTCAATCTTGACTTCGTATTGAAGTCCCCTGGAGATCTTTAAAACTATAGAGATTGAACTGGATGGGAGTGTGGCCTGGGCTTCAAAATTATCATAGCTCTTCATGTAAACCTAATGTGGTGAAAAGGCATTGATATAGAGAATTGTTCTGGGTGAAGTGATTAAAAAATATGTTTCTACATATGGGAAACTAGGTGCCCAAACTCAGTTAAGACTACATAGCTAGGAAATTATCAACACTGTAAAAAGAGAACCAACAGACTAGGAAAAAATACTCACCACCAACACCTCAGATAGGGGCTCTTAACCAGAATGTACAGGGAACTGAAGAAAAGTAAGCCCCGCAAAATCAAGGACTCTATTGAAAAATGGGCAAAAGAAATGAAGAGGCAATTCACTCAGGAAGAAGTTCAAATGGCCAATAAATACAGCAAAAGATGTTCAACATTCCTAGCCATAAGGGAAATGCAAATGAAAACATCACTAAGATACCATCTAACTCCAGAGAGATTGGTCCATATCAACAACTCAAATAGCAATCAGGGTTGGCAAGGCTGTGGAGAGAAAGGAACCCTCCTGCACTGCTGGTAGGAATGTAAATTGGTACAACCACTATGGAAAGCAGTATGGAGTTTTCTCAAAAGATTGGAAATAAATATCCCCTTTGATCCAGCGATACCTCTCCTGGGAATATTTCCAAAAGAGTTAAAAACAACACATAACAGAGATACATGTACACCCATGTTCATAGCAACACAACTAACAATAGCTAAGATATGGAAGACACCAAAATACCCATCAACAGACCAATGGATACACAAACTGTGGTATTTATACACAATGGAATACTATGCATCTACAAAGTCTGACAGCTTGGAGGCTTCTGTAAGCAAATGGAGGAAACTTGAAACCATCCTGCTCAGTGAAGTAAGTCAGAAGCAGAAGGTGAAATATCGAATGGTTTCTTTGATATGAGAAACCCAGATCCCAGACCACAATTATCTCACAGAACTTAAAGTGAAAAATAAAGGGAACAGGGGGTGGGGGGTGGGTTGTGGGTATGGGGTGGATTGACAGGAAAGTGGGGAAGGTCTTGTT